>VMKM01001691.1:0-119091 GCA_008360985.2 Macquaria ambigua | reverse complement strand
TCTTCCTTGAATGCAGTCGTATTTCCGACTCGCAAGGGCCCGTTCTCTACCAACACGTTGTTGGATGACCCACTCTCTCTATGGGCCCCCCATCCCAGGGGCCCCAGTGCAACCTGCAATGCCTGCACTGTTTATAGTTATGCCCCTGAATCTGAGAGAGTAGACCACAAAGCCCAGAGACAGTCAGTTACCTGGAGAACAGCACCATCTTGTGGCCTCTTTGTGTTACTTTAACTCAGAAACCCGCCCATCAGTGAACACACAGTGTTCAGCTTGATGTCAAATCCAGTATCCAGGTGGGACATTTATACCAATGAGTCCAACTGAGTCTTTCTATCTGTTTTTTTTTCTGTGTTAGAGAAACCTACCTTTTCCGGTATGCTTTGTTTAACATAAAATGTCTTCATGTAGCCTAACTATGAAATACATTTGTTTCATTTTGGTATATCTGTGTGTGTGTCAAACTTTCTTTATCAGCCAGAAATAGACATGGACATCATTTCTTACAATTATGTCAACGACCTCAGCGGAAAATGGAAAAGTAACAAGAAGATAATAATAAATAATAAATATGTTTAGTCTAAATATTATTTACAGAACGTTTGCAGGCCGACTGAAGGATTCCATGGTTGCTATGTTTGGTCTCCACGTGCATCTTTCAGGCAGGATCATCATTTGAACATAAACAAACTCAGTATCGACGAAAAGACACGGTGTGATTTTCAAGGTTTTCACTCGACGATTTCTTGAAAAAGACGACCTCCACCCAGCACTTTTTTCACTCTGACATCGACTGACGACCCACTGACGAGGACCAAAGCTGTTTCAGCATGGAAGATGTAAGATTTATTACTTTAAAACCCAGGTTGTTTTGCTATGTATTTTACCGTTGAGACGTTCAGAACCCTCAAAATCCACTGATGCATTTCCATTATACTTTGTTAAACAACATTTCCAGGTTCAATTCATCCAATCTGACAAATGTTTGACAATATTTACCTCAAATGACCGTGTAAGGTTTACACCAGGTCTAAACGAGGACAGGTAATCTCATATTTGAACAAGGATTAATAAAAACCTGTCAGGTTTCATTTCCAACTGAAAACAGATTAAAAACATAACTTTTTGACGATATATCTGGATATCTGTGGATTTTAATCTTTTTAAAATGATTTTCCTCATCAGAACAATTTAGACAACCATCTAACCAACATTTAATAAGCACCATAAGATTTGCACAAACCAGTACAAACATTATTGTACGTTTTTTTAAATATAGTATTAAAATATATGTTGCAAATTGAAGTTCAATCAAAAACTAGAGTTGTATAAAATCAGATTCTGGCTGAATAGCAACAGAAATAAAACTGCAATACTGCAAAGTACTGTTACTAATGACCAACACTGAAATAATCAAAGCAAGCTGTCAATAATCAGACCATCCAGCTTATAACATGGAGTTGTTGTCCTGCTTTATCTCACACAAAGTGTTTAAATAAAATAAATAAATATAATAAAACAATTACAGAATAGTTCTTTAAATGTTGCCTTATTCCTACTGAGGGTAAAGGTAATGATCTGCGTCAATATTAGATGTAATATTCTTGTAAACTGTGATAAAGCAGACAATCAGCTGGATTAGTAAATTATCCTAAAAGTAACATAACATTTCAAAATATACAAACATAAATGAAGTTATATGTTGTTTCCAAGTTAAATTCAGCTGATTTGAGAAGAAAGTTGATGTTCGTAGACTTTGATATCTGCCCGCTCTGTCTCCATCTCTCTGATGATACAGATGTTGGCAGCTGCTTCAGTCATGAGCTTTATTCAATATAATATAATATGTAATATATAAATCTCAGATGAGGCTTATTTTAACAAGTCATATGACTCATTGTTAACTTTAAAACAGTCAGTGTGCCAGTAAAGGGTGTTTTTTTCATCCAGTCTTTCTCAGTGGCTTGAGGTCGTGTCTGGTGACACTAAGAGAAGCACAGCGTCCATGTTTCCTTTCACGTTACACCTGCAGCAGAGTTAGACCAGCTTCAACTAAACACACTTTTCATTTTATCCTCTTTGACTTTTCATGGAGTATTATTGGGTTGTGGTGATGATCATTTCAATTCAAAGATGTCAGGACTTTTTCCAGAAAGTCATTCTAGTAAAACAGTTGACGGTGCGTTCATGTGACGCGCAGCACAAGTTTAAAGGTTGGCTTTGTTTCTGTCTTCAGATGGTTCAGAGCTTCACTTGGACAGCTGTCCTCGCGCCAAACCCCAACCGGCCCAGCAGCCCGAGACTGATTCTGCGAAAGGTCCCGACACCAGCCCTCTCCTGGAGCTCCTCCCCAGGCTCCACACCCAGGTCTCCCCCTCACACACCTGCTGCCTCCCTCCCTAGCTCCCCCTCGAGCTCTCCCTCTAGCTCCTCCTCTTCCTCCCACTCCTCTCCTACCTCCTTGTCCTTCAGGTTTTCCCCTGACTCCAGTAGCCAGTCTCCAAGCTCCTTTCTTAGCTCCTCCAGCTCTTCCTCTAGCTCCTCCTCTTCCTCCCACTCTGATTTTATCACATGCTCCTCTCGAAGCTCCTCTCCTCCCTACTTCTCCTTCAGGTTTTCCCCTGTCTCATCCAGCAGGTCCCCAACCTTCTCTTCATTTTCCTCTGGTTCATCCCGTAGTTCCTCCCCAGGTTCATCACCTTCCTCCTCCTTCTCCTCCTCCTCCTCCTCCTCCAGCTTTGGCTCTTACTTATCCCATTGCTCCTCCCCAAAGTCCTCTTCTAGCTTTTCCTCCTCCTCCAGCTCCTCCTCCTCCTCTTCCTCCTCCTCCAGCTCTTCCTCCAGCTCCTCCTCCAGCTCTTCCTCCTCCTCCTCTTCCTCTAGTTCTTCCTCTAACTCCTCCTGTAGTCCTCCCAGACTCTCCCCCAGTTCCTCCTCAGGCTCTCCTCCCAGCAGAGGACCAGAGCATCAACGCTGGACTTGTGAGGTATTTGATGATCAGAACAAGGTCATCCTTAGAAAGCGGCCCGTAGCGAGCTCCCCTGCCAGACCTGAAGAGCCCAGCGAGGTAAGTACTTGGAGTCCCCCTACGGCTCCTCAGGCACCCACCAGGCCTCGTCTGATGACCAGTGGCCCCGTGCCAAAGTGGGTAAGGAACCTGCGAGCCATCATCAGGGAGAGAAACAGGCAGCGTGGCGGCAGGGGAGGTAAGAGAGCTGCTGGACCTCCAGAAAGGGTCCCTCCAAAGAAGCGCTCCTTTAACAATTATTTTATTCTGAACTGATTTGAATTAATGTGATTTTGTCTGATCTGATCAGATTTTATTTGAATTAATGTGATTTTGTCTGATGATCAGATTTTATTTGAATGAATTTGATGTGATTTTGTCTGATCTGATCAGATTTTATTTGAATTGATTTGTTGTGATTTTGTCTGATCTGATCAGATTTTATTTGAATTGATTTGTTGTGATTTTGTCTGATCTGATCAGATTTTATTTGAATTGATTTGTTGTGATTTTGTCTGATCTGATCAGATTTTATTTGAATTGATTTGTTGTGATTTTGTCTGATCTGATCAGATTTTATTTGAATTGATTTGTTGTGATTTTGTCTGATCTGATCAGATTTTATTTGAATTGATTTGTTGTGATTTTGTCTGATTTGATCAGATTTTATTTGAATTGATTTGATGTGATTTTGTCTGATCTGATCAGATTTTATTTGAATGAATTTGATGTGATTTTGTCTGATCTGATCAGATTTTATTTGAATGAATTTGATGTGATTTTGTCTGATCTGATCAGATTTTATTTGAATTGATTTGATGTGATTTTGTCTGATCTGATCAGATTTGATTTGAATTATTTGATGTGATTTTGTCTGATTTGATCAGATTTGATTTGAATTAATGTGATTTTGTCTGATCCGATCAGATTTTATTTGATTTATTTTGATCTGACGTCACGTGAAGTGACGTGTCATGTGTGCCGTGCACTGATGTGAAACGCGTCCATGTCGCTGTACTTGTGACTCTGGTCAGGGTGCCTGTCAGATGGGGGGGATCTGGGGGGGCTAGCGTGAACCTCCCACGTGTTACGCCCTCACAGTGAAGCTCCTCTCTGGCAGAAGGAGAAAAGGATGGAGACAGCATGTCGTGGAGGTTCACATGTGTGTCTGCGCCCACCCTAGACCACCAGTGGAGTCCACAGGGACCAGGACCACAGTGCAGGGGTCCACACGGGGGAGAAAAAGGGGGAGAAATAGTAATGAGAGTAGTAGTAGAGTCATGGCCTCCTCTCCTCTTTGTCTGGTGACAAAGTACAAATGAGGTAAGTAAAGTTAATCCTCCACATCGTGGTGCAATCTGGGAGAGACTCATTCAACAGGTAAGAGCGTCACCTTCTCAGGACAACGTGTCACATGATTGGTTCACTGAGAGGAAGAATCGACCAGCGGTGCAGCAGGAATATGAAAAGGTGAGTTTGAAAGCTGCTGAATTTATATGATTTATTCTTTATGCTGTTGGCCTGCTGATCGTTAAATACTTTTAAGATGTTGTTAACTGCCAAACGTGATCCTTAGATAATGACAAAAACTTCAAATGCATTAAGGTAGAATGTGGTTATTAGCTCTCGACATTAGGAACTATTGAATATTCCCAAAACTTTACTCAAATTTCTGCTCCACAAACATAAAATATTTGGAACGTCATTTGGAAAAATCTAAAACAGCAGGCGAGATGTTTTGCATGAGATTCTGTTCGGTTGTTTTCTCTGTGATTTTTTTCTTCCTTCAGCGCTGACAATGACTCCAGGACCCGAAATGAACAGAAGACCCCAGAGGACCCCAATAGGACCAGAGATGAGAGACAGCCCCAAAAGCCAAACACAGATGAGGGAAGAGATGAGAGAAGGAAGAGCATGATGCTCTGGTAATCAGCGGTAATCTACCTGTACAATATTGTCCCTACAGATCCTGAACAGTGTGTTTACATAAGTATTTAGTTTATAGCTGTCTGAGAAAATGCAGTATTTATCTCAGAATTAACTAAAGGTTTATCTGCATTTATGTTCTTTCAGATCAGTCTTTGGGAGGCTCCAAGACCCCAAATGATGAGAAAAAGCCAACCAGAGGAACCCAAGGATGCGACCAGAGATGAGGGAACAGTCCTAAACGAGATGAGAAACAGATCCAGGATCAGAAGATGAACGACAGCCCGACTAACCAACGGTAATCCCAAGAAGTAAAATGGCTCCACAGATATTTTATGTTTACAAGGAAATATACAGTAATACTGCTGTCTGAGAAAAGTTTTATTCATCTCAAAATGAATGAAAGTTTTATCTGTGTTTATTTTTCTCCAAGACTCCCAATGATAAAGACCCCCAAGGATGAGAAATGTGATGAAGAACAGCCCCAGGATGTGAAGCCAGGCCCAGAGAGACGAGGGAGGCAAAGTCATGAGAAGCAGAGGACCTCTGGTACCAACTACACACACTTCATTTAAAGATGCTGCGGACGAGTTGACAGAGAACATTTGGAGCAGAGCCACTGAGACAGAAGAAGAAGACCACAATGATATCTGACAGCATCAAACTATGCAAAACAAGTGCCTCAAATAAAAAGTCAAAACCAGAAGAATTGTCTCTGTTTGGTTTTATGGTTAACTTTTAGCATTTTCCTTTAGGTTAGATGTTGAAAAATTACATTGTATGATTAGAGGAAAATTAAACCCTAAAAATAAGACCCTTTCAAAACCACTGGGTACGCTCAAACATGTCTGTCAAACTAAAGCAAGATTCTTCTTCAGAGTTGTTATCAATTAATGTTAAATACACAGGACAAACATATTCATTTAATACACAAATGCTGCATACCCTAGTATTAATAGACAGTGCTAATTTGTGATGCTTGAACACAGTTGAGATTTTTGGGGAATTCATACCAGCACATAGTTAAATAAGAAAATGCATACACAAAACACAAACAATAAATAGAAAATGTTAATTAATTAGAATAAAACATGTTAATTAATTAAAATACAGTGATAATCCAGTTTGATGTGTAGGTATGTAATTCCACACACCCTGAAACTGCACAGAGAAACTGCACAAAATGCACACTGAATTACAACTGGTCTCATTTTTATATGAGAAACATTAAAAACAAGTATTAACACAGTGCCGTCCAAACCCAAATGCAGTATGTTATCTGCTTTTTTTATGTCAAAAATGAAACTAAATTCTTTGGACATAAGATCTAAATAAAAAACAACTAAATAATTTGTTGTATTGAATGTCTCACCATCAGCACTGGTCCAGGGTCAGTTGTTAGCAAACCGTTGTTCTTCTCTCACCATGCCTCCTGACCAGGTAGATTTACACACATTCATTATGCACGCAGTGTTCTCATGTTGTGTGACAGTATGTGTCTTTTCTTAGAATAAATGGATACTTTTATCTCATGGTCAGAGAATATACAAGTGGATGAGACATTACAACTTTACATTATTATTACAACAGGTTGTTATTTTTGTAGGGGTATATAAGAGAGGAAGGCAAATCACAATACATAACTGCAAACATAAATAAATTTGATAAAAACAATCATACAAAGCAATAACAACACGAAATAATACAACATGAGGCTTTTAACTGACTTTCCTAGAATGTCACAAAGTTAAAACCCCAGATTCAGACAAATATCTCGTGCATTTTATAGCTGATGTTTACTTTACAGAGTTAAGTGTCCACATCAGTGAGAAAAAAATCTCTAAACTGGCCTTTTATGAAAGATGAATCTGGCAACGTAATGAATTTGGTATAGTTCAGTAGAATAACATAAACATCATCAATGTACTTATTAAGAAGAAGTATTCAGATCATTTACTTAAGCAAAAGTACCATTACCACACTGTAAAGATACTACTGTACATTACGTCCATTAAGTCCTGCATTTAAAATCCTTTGGAAGTGAATCTAAAAAAAGTTTTTATCCGCTGAATGTACTTAAAGTATCAAAAGTAACAGTACTCTTCTGCTGAAAAATGGTCCCTGTTAACTGATATATTATTATATATGACATTATTAGATTGTTAATTCTGTTGCATCAATTCAAATGTAGCATTTTAATGCTGTAGCTGGTCACGGTGAAGTTTGAAGTACTTTATGGACAGTTATTAGAGACCTTTTGTAGTCCGTATATACTGAGGGTCCGTGAGATGATTACTGGGGCAGGAAAGAGGCTCTGCCACATAAATCTGTATTTATTTTTTGGACTATTTTCTAATCTTTGCTTTTTTTGTGATATGTTGGAGAGTTTTGCCTGTTTGGACCTGAAACTGTTATTTAAATGACGCCATCTGAGAAGTTTAGAGAGTAAACGTCTCTGAAATGTGACAAGGGGCCCCAACCAGACTCTTTTTTGTCAGGGGGCATAAGCCAAAAATGTGTGTTTTTTTAATGTAAAATCTTAATCTGAAAAGTAACCAATAACAATAGCTTTCAGACAAATGTAGTGGAGTAAAAAGTACAATATTCCCTTTTGAAATGTAGTGGGGTACAATATAGGACCTGAAACCTGTACTTAAGTGCGGTACTTGAGTAAATGTACTTAGTTTCTCTCCACCTCTGTCTGCATATTGACGTTTAGCTTCTCTGACAAGCAGTTTTACTAATCAGATTTTCTATTATGTCTGTCTATTATGTGGACAGCCACGATTCTTTCTGACATTAGGATTGGTTACATTTACGAGGAGCACTTGAAGGCAGCACCACACACACACACACACACACACACACACACACACACACACACACACACACTCTCTCTCTCTCTTTCGGCGCCGCCGCTAGTGCCACGTCAAACGTGACGTAGCAGGAGGTGTAGTCCGGGTGGGAGGCGTCCTAACCTAACCAGTACAAGAAACCACACAACGAGTGGCATTAATGGTCTTAAAGCCAAGAGGAACATTTGTCAGAGGTAAGAGTTTAATATTACATTCATGTTATCTCTTGTGTTTTCGCCGAGCTAACTGTTTCCTCCACAGTTAGCCGGATAGCTGCTGGTATCTGCTGGGCTCTGGTGCCGGACCGGCCGCTGTCACTCGTGTGCTGCTCCTGCTGAAGACAGCGGCTAAACATAGTGATTGACACATTTAGCTTGCTTAGCAAACACGCTTATTGTGAATGGTAGAGTTTAGTAACAGCAGCCTATTTTATTACACCATGCTAATACTGAATTTCTCTCTGCTACGAGTTGATTGAGGCGTACCTGCTGTGTTTTGGTAAGAATAGCCTCAACTTCAACATCCCATTGAGGACTTTACACAGCCTCCTGGTAACATAAAGTTTGAAAGTCTTATGAATAAATTAAAAAAGAATTATAACGTGATTGTGTCTAACAGCTATCAATTTAAAGTAAATGTAGTGGCGTGTGTTGCTGTAGCCCTCATCATCTCATTCAAATGCTAAAAGTTCCCCTCCAGCAGTGGTGTGATGATTTCCTGGTCCAGCAAGCTGGGTTCAAACAGAGAGAGTAATTAAACATTCCAGCAGTTACTTCAATCCAGGCTTTGCCTACACTTCCAGTGCAACTTGAAGGTAAATATCATGCTTGGTGTTGCATTAAGTTGTCACCGGTTGTGCTAGTTTTACCAGCAGTAGCTGCCAGAATTGAGGCATGAGTCCAGTTTTCACCAGAGCAACCCCACCCACCTAACTAATTCTTGACTAGCCATCAACCAAACCAAAAACGTTATTTCCCTACATTATGGCTGCCAGGTATGTAACTCTGGTGGGGAATACCAAATTCCTTTCATCATGATTAAACGTGTATTTTTTTTTTGCTTAAACAAAATCAACTTTAGTCGAAAAATATTAGAATCAGCCTCAAGATATGTGATATGCGTGTAATTGGAGGATGTAAACTCCTCTTCATGTCTTTATAACCCCCAAATTTACAGAAATATGGCTGAGGACATGACCTCTGTATCCTCAGTGGTAGCTACAGTCCTTTTCATCCCAATTTTTCCATCTGTGTTTCAGTGTGGCAGAGTTAATCAAAAGCACCGTTCATCATGGACAAAAGTACCAGCGGACTTTCCCAGAGGTTGGCTGAAGCCGGCCAGTCTCACCTCCTGCAATTCTGGAACGAGCTGAGCCCTGCGGAGCAGGCCGACTTGACCCTCGACCTGCAGGGGATGGACTTTCAGGAGATCAGTGGATTCTTCAAGAACGCCATGGAGACGTCCAGCAGCAGCAAACACGAGAAGATGGACGCCCGCATGGAGCCGGTGCCCCGGGAGGTGCTGGGGAGTGTGACGAGGGACAGAGAGAGTCTTAAAGACTGGGAACAAGCAGGTGAGCTCCGTCAAAGGTGTTTCTGCCCCCAGAAAGTGTATTCATACAGCTACTGTGTGAGTTTTAACATTTACCCCTTTATTTGATCAGTGTACTATGCTATAAGGAAACAAAGAGGATATTGTTGGCAATATTTGTTTTTTAATGGATTCATTACAATGTCATAAAGTAGGAGAGAACGCGAGCAATTACCAGTTGTTAAGCAAGACCTGCCTTGTTAGTGCAGGAACAATAATCCTCTAGAGAGACAGAAGCCTATTAATCTTGTTGTTGAGTAACTTTCAAATATGAAGTGATGGTCCACAGGTGAGAGAGAGGAAAGATTTCCTGGTATCAGACTGGGAAGCCTGAAGGGGATTAAAACGTCACATGGCAACCCAGATGCTTTGTTGCTTTGTTGTTTCGATGGGACAGTGGGTGTCCTGATAACTTGTGTTACTGATATTTTAGGCCCACACAAAATCAGGCTTTTTAATAAAACCTTTTGTAATAGATTATAAAGTAAGTCCAGACTGAGTAGCATCAGAAACTCCCTCTTTGCTTGCTGTGTGGTTGTCTAATCTCACAAACGTTTCCAAATCTCAGTCTCCTGAGTAGATCTGACATATGAGTTAGTCAGCTTGCATTGTTCATTATACTTTTGCGCAATCCCCCTCGCAGTGGGGGTCTGACCGCTTAGCAAGTCTGTTGAGTTTATTTCCTGGGGGAGGATGACAGTGGAGGCGGGCAGCAGAGAACGTCTGGTTTTGATTTGGGCCTGACGTAAATAGAGTTGCTGCGTGACCCTAATTTATGAGGTCACTCTGCTCTGTCAGGACCGTGTGTGTGTGTGTGTGTGTGTGTGTGTGTGTGTGTGTGTGTTTGGGAGAGTAGTCAAAGTCTAGCAGGCCCGCCCAGTCCACTGGTACAAACTTTGTCTTTCGGCACTCGTAAGTAGAAAGAGTGTTGCATATCAAGTCACGTAGCAGCAGTTTACGTAAGATAAACTGGAACTGTTATAAACCATTGAACCAATGAACCACAATAAAAGCAATCAAAGACTTTCAGTTCAGGGCTAATTTAATATGTCACATCGCCAAAGTCCTGTAGAACTAGTCATAAAATGTTGGGCTAAATAAATTGTATTGATAAATGTTATCAGCATTGTTTTGGTTACATTTGTGGTTATTTATCCAAGATGTATTTCCAAAGGCACTAAGAAAGCACTTCATTAGAGATTAGATATTGTGCTAGAGATTGTGAGCTACAGTATCATGTTAATATGTAGGCCTACATGTGTTTCACTATCTTAAATAAACTTTATAGGACACATATTCTTGTTAGTATTTAATTCAAAGTGTTCTGCTCTGTGCCCCTTCAGGTCTGCGCTGCATCTCTCAGAGTAAAGTGGCGGTCCTGCTGCTGGCTGGGGGCCAGGGAACCAGACTGGGGGTCTCTTACCCCAAAGGCATGTACGACGTGGGGCTGCCGTCCCACAAAACCCTCTTTCAGATCCAGGCCGAACGCATACTGAAGCTGCAACAGCTGGCTGAGCAGCAGCACAAAATCAAGTGCTGTATTCCCTGGTAAGGCATCGTGTTGTGTAGGAAGAGATGACTGAGGCATTTCAGTCAGTGTGCCTGTCTGTTGAATTGCTGCTTTATTTGATCTCAGCTACCACAAACTGTCAAAGCTAAAACCATTTGTCCTAGTTGTGTTTGCGTGATGGTTAAGTGGGTCAAATCACTGACAGCATCAAAGGAAACTCAGTCAAGGAAGTCGTATTACTGGAAAAGGATTAGTTCCCTGTGGAGCAGAACCAAGGACAGTTTGAAAATGTGAAAGATGGAGATACCAGGAAGGCAGTGGAGTGCATAAAGTCTATATAACACTGTAGTTAGGGTTTAACTGTAGATTGTGTCAAAAATGGCATAATGACCTCAGGGGGTCTGATTGTATAAGGAAGCTGTTACCTTTTTATTGTCTGTCATATTCTTAAACTTTATACACATTTTATGCACATTTTTATTGTCTATCATATAGTTGAACTTTGTATGTCTCTGTCTTTGGCTGACATCAGCTTTGTTGTAAGTTTAATTTTGTGAATAGTCTCTGAAGAAGTGTTCTGCAGCATTTAAAAAATAAAAAAAGATCATTTTTATTTACTTGGAAGGGTTTTCTCCTCCCTCAGCTACCCGCTTCACACTTGCTGTATAAATCATTTAAAATAAAGAGGAAAACAAATAATGCGTGAATCAGCACTAAGTTCCTTCTGTGTTGCCTTCAGGTACATCATGACCAGCGGCAGGACAATGGAGTCCACCAAGGACTACTTCTCGCGACATAACAATTTTGGCTTGGACAAGAACAACATCGTCTTCTTTCAGCAGGGCATGCTACCAGCCATGGACTACGAAGGCAAGATCATCCTGGAGAACAAAGGAAAGCTCTCCATGGCCCCTGGTAAGCCCTCTCAGGGTTTTGTACCTTTTGCCTCCATTCACAGTGTTGCTGAGTGGAGTTTGTGCGTTTCAAACAAGCGTTTCTGTGTTTGTATTTCAGATGGGAACGGGGGTCTTTACAGAGCCCTGGGGAACCAGGGCATCATGGATGACATGGAGAAGAGGGGGGTTGAATTCATCCACGTGTATTGTGTGGATAACATCCTGGTCAAAGTGGCAGACCCCTCCTTTGTTGGTTTTTGTGTGCAGAAGGGAGCAGAGTGTGGCGCTAAGGTTGGTCACACCTCCTTTCTGTCTATTCCTGCCTCTTTTTTCTGATTCAGGATCTCTGCAGCATTTTTAAGGATTTCTTAAGATGAATTATAGAATAGTATGGAATAGGTATGAACTGAATCATCAGAGATTGTCGTCCGAAAAGTTTTAATTTTAAAGATCTTAATGTTGTAGTTTCATAGTGTTACTTCAGCCAATCCTGATCACAACACCTGAATCATGATGTTGCCTAAAGTGTTGCCTTTTACATTTATTTTTGTGATAATAATGGTTGTTAGTTGTGTTCTGCCTAGCAATTAAAAGTCTTTCTTTCATGTCAGATGCTACATTCTAAGAGAAGAAAAATGAACAAAGGTTGACGCAGCAGCAGGCTGTTTTATTCCTGTCATAAAGTTGTATGATACAATGATCCCTCACTATTGTGCACCTGCAACACTGATAAGCTCAGTTACCATTTATCAGACCAGGAAGTAATAATAATATTGTAAGGATACATGCACACAATGATTATAACCAAGTCAAATAGTCACATAGGGTAAGATTGTTACAAGTAAACAAAGTGCGTTAGTAGTCGAGCCATAAGGGCTGGATGTGATCCGATGTGATCCAGTCTGCTCAGTCAGTCTAGTTTTTTTTTTTTTTTTTTATTCCAGGAGGTCCTAAATGGTGACGGATGTTGATTCATATCTTTCGAGTGTGTTTCTGTCCTTTATTAAAAGGTGCGGTCAGTTTGCTGTCACAACAGCTTAACTGTCTAGACAGCTGCATGCTCCACAACTCACCACTGGGTGGAGATAAAGGCCGCTTTGTCTCCTCTACTCTTCTGGAGCAATGAATTCATTACAGCTTTCTAGGAAATTTGAGAGTTGAGCCCAGAATCTTCCTTCACTTTTCATCACGGTCTCAGATAACATGAGTGTGTTGTGGAGATGACACTTTTTCCTAAACGGTTTCTTTGGACAGAGTGTACTTTCATTTTGGGAAGGGTACAACGGCTGAACTGGAAACTTTTTTCCACTAGTAAATAAACCATATTCATGATTAATTATAACTTTATTCTTCTTCTTTTCCCCTAATCCTCTCATTTTTGTTTGGCTAGTAATATGTATCAGTACGGCCAAAATGCTGTACATGGAATAAATAGTTGGGATGCGCCTCACAGAACAGGTCCATCAGTTTGAGATAAGTTTAGGAAGCAGCTCCACCGGCAGAGCTAGTTTAGTCAGTTTTGTCCTTTGTTGTTACAGTGACTTGTCCTCGCCTACATATTAAATCAATCAAGAAAGACAAGACACACTATAAATAGCTACAATCCAAATTTACATCTGTTGTTCTGAGGGCACAATAGAAGAAAACCCTGTTGCTCGTTTTGACCTTGTTGGAGGCCTAAGGGACAACAATTCCCTTAAGGCTTATGGAGCCAGACTGATTTTGAACGAGACCATCAGAACGATTTAACTGTAGATATTTTATGATGGTACTGTATTGATTATACATATTAGTATTAGCCTCCTACTGTTCTGGGAGGGCATGACCTTTGTGTGTCATGGCCTCCCACCGAAGCTCTCTGCTGTTAGGTGAAAAGTAGCGGCTGGGCGGTGAAACGCGACTGTCCACGTCGTTCCCAGATTTGTCAGTGACAAGGACATAAATGTGAGAGAAAGTGGACGAAAAAAATACAGTCAATATTAAAAAAAAAACTGCACTTTGTGAAGCTGGAAGTGACTTGTTGGTTGGCTGGTTCAACACTGATTGGCCTGTTGCTGTTGACATCAGTTGGGTCTCCTGCTGTAAAAGTTGTTTGAGTAGTTGTTACCAAGGTTGCCACCAATAGGAGATCCAAATAGCAATAAACAATAAGCCAGAGAGAGCAGACTGGCAACCATGAGGAAACATGGTTTTGTTGAGTGATGAAGAAATGAGTGCAGAGGCAGCAGGAGTTGGTCTTAAAAAGTCCAAATACAGTATGTTGCTGAGGTCCAAGATCTCCTGCTTGGGCAGTAGGCTATGATCTTAGAGTTATTAATACATTTGTGACTAACCGAACCGTCGCTGCCAGGTCCGCCTAATTTGATATTAAAAATATGTTACCTGCCATGGCAACTTCATCAAAATACATATTTTCTTGAGTTCATTTCATCAGAGTTTTGCATCCACTTCTTCTTTAAAATCACATGTAAATGAGGTCATGTTCGTCAGATATCCGGAGTGTGTCTGAAGCTTTCGCTACCAACTCAGACCGACTGTTTCTAGGCGCGTTATTTCTCAGCGGCACCAGACTGAAATGCTTTTTTATCATACTGTGTCTATTTTCCAGCGAACACAGAATAGATTTAAACATTAAATCTATTCGTGTGGAAATGAACATCGTCCAGACCCCGCTCCTGTTTGACATTATGAGTTGTGCGGTGGAGCAGAGATGGAAGGGTCCGATCAGAGCAGAGTCCCACCCTCCCATCATAAATTACTGAGCTCCGCTGCAGTTCATGTGGCTTCACCACCGCCCCTACCCCTCGCCCCACCCCGTTCACCAACCCCCTCATCAGGACTCCACTCTGTCATTAGCAACCAGCAGATGGGGAGAGGGTTTTTTTTTCTTTTTTTCTTTCATTGCAGACTTTTAACTTGCTGGCTGTATAAAGTGGAATACACTTAAGAAAATCTGATCCTTTTGTAGCAGTTTTTGAGTCTAATTTAAATGTTAAACTTACCTAAACTGTTGGCTTATTTTAACTCCTACCTCTGCTCTACCTTTTTTTTAAAGAGCAATATCAGTCCCATTTTAATACATTTGTATAATGTAATCGTTTTGTTGTGTATTTCTAATATAAAACACATGCTAGGTTGTCAATCTAGCAATTTAATGTGTTAATAGTTAAAGTAGCTACAGTTTTTGACATGTGACATGGTTTTCAGGTGGTGGAGAAAACCAATCCAACAGAGGCGGTGGGTGTGGTCTGCAAGGTGGATGGGCATTATCAGGTGGTGGAGTACAGCGAGATCACCCTGGCAACTGCCGAGAGGCGCAGCGCTGATGGCCGACTGATGTTCAACGCAGGAAACGTGGCCAATCACTTCTTCAGCTTCTCCTTCCTCAGAGACGTAGTGCAGTAAGTGCTCTTCTCTGTCAAAATGTGTTCACTTGTTTTTCAGCTGTTGTGGTATCTTGTAGCAAGAACGGTCGCTCAACATCATTATAAAGCGAATGCGCAGCAATGAACCAGAATCCTTTTCTCTGTTTATACATCAGGAAGCACGAGCCAAAGCTGCAGCACCACGTGGCCCAGAAGAAGATCCCATATGTGGATTCGAAGGGTCAGCTAATCAAACCAGACAAACCAAATGGGATTAAAATGGAAAAGTTCGTCTTTGACATCTTCCAGTTCGCCAAGTGAGTTTCCGAGCGTTTTTTCCACAGAGGGCACCGAGTGTGTGGCAGCATCAGCAGACGGCCTCTCACCTCAAACTAAAAGGCCTTCAAGTACTAAGAATACAATGAATATCTTATGCTTCTTTTGCGAGGTGGCTGGAGTGCATGTGTTCTTCTGGCAGGCCTTCAGGCCCGGGGTTTGACTAGTCCTTGATCTGTCCTTCCGTGCATGAACCAACCCTTTTTTCCAGTCCCGATCCCTATCCACCAGCCCCAGTCGTGCCATTGCTCCAAGGTCTGGTCTAGCACACTGAGCCTGCCAAGCTCTCTGCAGGAGGATGGAGGTTTATGAGCTGTTCACTCATTCCACCTCCTCCAGTGTTGCATGACATCAGCTTTGAGTCACGCCACTACTAATAGAACTATACATCTAATGAAAGGATTCCTGTAACGATTGATGGAAAAACACTGCAGACATGTCCAGCTTCCTTCAAGGTTCCTTCGCTGTATTTCAAAGTAAGAAGGCTTTAGCAGGATCCAGATGGGCTGACTCACTTTGCTTAAGAAGTCCGACTTTTCTGTGTTCTTTCTCTGTACTGTTTGGTCGAGGCTCTCACAGTCTGTTGTGTGGCCACATGTGCCATATGTTGTGTACGTCTTGGTCAAAAGGCATTGCACATTTGCTTGCTGTTCACCAGCCAAGTGTTGATAATGCATATTTCATTTGCTTCCACTACGTAATGCATCATTTCTGATTGTTTATTTTGTAACAGAGCGCTTGGCCTTGATTAGTTTGGATCAAGCCTCCAGGAACAGCGCTGGTCTCAGAGGGGATTTTTGCGTAGTGGCCACACATGAAGCAAACTGGCCCAATAAGACTTTTTCCCATACGCAGTCATTGCAAAAGGAACGTCTGTAAAACAATGGATACAGCAGAGTGTCACAAACACCCTGAAGTGACTGTAAAATGATTTATGATCAGAATTTGATCCATTCGGAAATTCTGAAAAGGTTTTTAGGCGGTTTCACAGGAATGAATGGGGCGCCATCTTGGAACGCAGTATCCAGTTTTTCTAATACATGCATACTAAAGCTCAAATATTTGTTTGTCACAGGCTGTTGTTTCATGAATACCTGTAAGTTCACATGAGGACAGAGTGATGACTTATTCTGTAAAGCCTATTTATTAATTGACCATATTTTTATGACAACCTGTTAATTGTGTGTTTTTGGTGACAGCTGGAGGGTTTAAATATTTTTTTAAAAACTTTTATTTGGCCAGTTTCACCAGCAGGAACATTTTGTTCACACATTCACACCTGAAAGCTGCCCATTATATAACTACAGTCTGATTTGTGGCCACTGAGCAGCTCCATTTGTGCTGTTGGGGATTAAATGCCTTGCTTAAGGGCACTTCAGTGTTGGTAGTGGGGCAAGTGCTGTTGTGATGAGCAATAGATCATTGCTCTCCTGTGAAACGTTGTATCTCCAAAATGTCAACTTTTCATGAGCTAAGAAAAACAGCCCTGTTTTCAGCTGTGCCACAACGCTTTTTTGAGATAACCAATGGGATTTTAAGTGGTTTATTTAGGTTTCAACCTATAAAGGAACACTAAATCTTTCAGTTTATACAAAGAATTAAAAAACACCAAATTTGGGCATTACTGGACAGCAACAAGATACAACTTTTGATGCCAACCATCGGTCCTGATTAGGACAGATAGACAGATACCGAGCAAGCTAGGGCAGCAACTAACGATTTTTCTATAATGATCTATTGACTCTTTTTTCACTGCATTGATATATTTATGTATAACTCTCTAAAATATAAAGAAAATGGTGAAATATACCTGTCATAATTTTCACACTGTTTGATCAACAGTACAAAACCCAAACATACTTGATTTACAGTGATACAAAACAGAGAAAAGTAGCAAATCCTCACATTTGAGAAAGTGGAAGAGGAGAATGTTTGGCATTTATTCTTGATAATTGATGATAATAATAGTTTTTGATTAATTTTCTGTATATCGATTAATGGTTTCAGCTGTAAAGCAAGGCTGGGTATGGTACGATAGCTTGTCGTACCAAGACTCGGTACCGTTGTCCACCTTTTGGTGTGTTTGCCCGTGTGCCGACGTGCTGCTGTGTGTGTCCAACAGGACATTTGTTGTGTACGAGGTGCTGCGGGAGGACGAGTTCTCCCCGCTGAAGAATGCAGACAGTCAGGACGGAAAGGACACGCCCACGACAGCCAGACACGCCCTCATGTCCCTCCACCACCGCTGGGTGCTCAACGCTGGGGGCCACTTCATCGACGAGAACGGCAGACGTGTGCCCGCCATACCCAGGTGACCACAGCCAGCCTGCTAAAACACTGCGTCATGCATGTCACGTCACCTCACAAGACACACACACACACATCATGTTTGGCACGAACACAGAAACGGGTTCCTCGTGGTCATTCCCACCTTCCCAACACTCCCCACACTTTGTGTAAAACTACATGCATTGGCTTTTTTTTTTTTTTGGTTTGTTTTATAGACATCATATTCTTTTATCCTCACACTCTCACTTCCCCCTCTCTCATGCTTGGTCTTGCTCCTGTGTGTCCCGTGCAATGTTTCCAGAGACGGAGCAGCAGGCAGTGTCACAGATGATGGCAACAGAAAGTAATTATTATCCCCCTGCAGTACTGAGTGCATGGTGATGGGGTTTTGGCTTTCTTTCCCTCTCGCTCAGACGTGTTAACACTGTATAACATCACTTCTGATCCTTGACGTCCCCTTTCCTTCATTGCCACTGAAAAGAGGAACACATGCTGCTCGGCAGCCATTTTTCTGTCTCTTTATAGTCAGTTGTGATGAAGGAAATGACAGCGAGGATCAGTTTAGACGACTGAAAACACACTCCTCTTAGCGTCCTGGTCAGATGATGTACAGTCATAATGACCTGCTGACAGATCATTTTCCCCTCAGATGGTTGCTACTAATACACATAATGTATTGCATGCTGGGTAATGGGCACTAGTTATACTTTCAGTGACAATTCTGCAATAGATGATGAACTTGTTGATTTGTGTGTGAAATAATGACGACAAGGCCAGCCATTGCTTGATCCACCTGCTTGTTTTGAAGAATTAAAATGAGCATGTGCTTCAATAACATTCATGGCGCCCATGAATGTTATTCAGGCTCTTAAAAGGGTGTGCTTTTTCCGCAATCATTCAGCTTTTCCTTCATTCTCATGATACAGCTGTGTGGGCAGCAGCTGCTCAGAAAACACCTGAAGTACCTGATGTGTGATTGTTGTCTGGATCTAGAAATAAACAGGTTGAGTGGTGGCAATGTGGTGGAAGGTTCCTCCAGTTTTTCAGAAGCACTGGAAGAAGATAACACCACATTACTTATCATTCATCTGTTTTCTTCTAGAGGAAGTCTGGTACGGGTCAGACTAATCACTGGTCGTGTTTGGGAATGATGAAGCTCTGATTCTCTGCCTTTGAACTCTAATCACAAGCCACAGTAGAAGAACAGCTGTGTCAAGGATGTACAGCTGCGTCTCTCAACTACAGTCCCTCTGCCTTTTCATGAGAGAATCACTCATTCTGTTTCTTTTTATTTTTTTTCTTCTGATTCTCCCTGAATTTGTTCCTTTTCCAACGCAGCCTGAAGGACGGAACAGACCTGCCAATCAAATGTGAGATCTCCCCACTGGTGTCCTACGGGGGAGAGGTAAGGAGGCAAGGCCTACTGTATTAAATGGAAACTCCAGATGTTGATCTGCTCCTGCTGTCGACCTGAAATAATCAACCTGTGCACCCGCTAACAATGTCGATGCTGATGGTGTCATTTACTACTTTAAGGGTCTTGAAGAGTTGGTGAATGGACGAGAGTTTCATCCGACCCTGACGATCGATGAGTATGGGGTCCACGAGCTGGTGAAGAACGGAGTTTAGACAATGAAGGGGAGAGATGGAGATAGAGGGACAACCCAAAGACCAACCTCCCTTTGTCTCTCAACGTTAGCAGGGGAGAAACTGTGATGTCATCGCCGTGCAATAACAAATGTTTGCGTGCATGTGTTCATGAACGAGGCTGTCCCGTCCAAACTGAATGAACGAGATGAAGTGTATCGTTTACTTTTCAGCGCCAAGTTTTCGTTTGCTTTGTATGTTGATGTCATACTTGGTTCATATTTGTTTTGAAGAGCACTTGAACACAGGACGAAGTCCCTGTTGCACTGACTGGATGAAGCAGTCTTCTAGTGCATCTATTTATTTTGCTTATGAGACTTATTTTTATATGTACTGATAGATGCTCTATAGGTGGAAATTGCCATCTACTCATTTTACCTGGTGATTTTTATACAACATTGGACTGAGATGAAATGATCAGAAAGATGTTTCTTACTAGCATGTAATCAAGGTACATGGTACGGGCTGTGGGGGGTATTTATAATATCTGCTTCTTTTCTGCTTGTAATCATTGAAGATTAGATATTACTCAGCTTTAAGAGATGCTATGATTTCTATCATCTTTATTAAAGAAATTTCCTACTTGGAAAACCTACTGAATGTGTTGTCTTTGTGTGTGTGTGTGTGTGTGTGTGTGTGTGTGTGTGTGTGTGTGTGTGTGCACGCATACAGCTTTATATTTGCTGTACAGCTTTATGTGGCTTTATATACTTGCCTTTAAAAATATGTTATTAGTAAGTTTCTGACAAATCAGCAAACAATATGTGAATTTGTGAGCTTCACTGGCCTGTGTCTGCAGGGTGTGTTTTTTGCATTATAGCTCCTGGTGTCTTGAATCAGAGTTTCCAGCACATGGTTTATGTTTAAGATGGGCCAGAGCATGCAACGCTGCTGCAGCTATTCAGGAAATATTCTTTGTGGCTCCTTTCTGACTCATTTTCTTTCTTGCTCTCCAGCTCCATAGCTGCATTATGATGTGAAATAACTGCAGTATGGATACTTTAGCAGAAAAACACTTAGTTTGACGGTGTCCTGGTCTGTATATGGATCTTTGTACTGTGAAAAATAGTCTGAACACTAGGTAATGCTACTATGAACATTTATCAGTATCCCACCATGTGACGTTTTCGAGCGCGTTTTTCACATGTACTTCTGCCCAGCACCTAGTATTCATTGTGTTTGAATGTGTGTACTTTTGCATGAAATCTGAATATGAAATTCTACTACAGAGATCTTCTGTCGATCTTCTAATGACAATAAGGGTCTACAGTCATGCTAGCAGCTCTGTGAAGTGCTTTGGCACAACAGTGGTTTGAGCTAAAAACTATTGCTAGCATAGCAACATGCTCACAGTGACAATGCTAACATGCTGATGTTTAGCAGGTTCAATGTTTTCCATGTTCACCAGATTAGTTTACTGTGTTAGCATGCTAACATTTGCCTATTAGAACTAAACACAAAGTGCAGCTTTTGCAGGTATTTGGTCAGATTAAAAGTAAAAATATTTAACCTGATGATGGCACCAGAAGGGAAATTCAGTGATCATCAAAGTTATCACAATTCATCCTGAGGGAAACATGAATGTGTGTATCAATTGAAATTTCATGGCAATCCATCCAACAGTTATGGAGACGTTTCATTTAAAACCACAAATGTCTCAGATGCTAGAGGAAAAGTCAGGGGATCACCAGAGTTAAGAGGCTTCATGAATGTACAAAATGTCAGGGCAATCCATCCAATAGTTGAGATATTTCAGTCTGGACCAAAGTGGTGGACCGACAGACCAAAATTGCCGTCCCTAGAGGGCCAACCTGCCTAAAAATGTGCAAAAGCAGCTGAAGAAAATCTCCATTCAAGTAGACAATAAATCGTTAAATTCCAATAAATTCCTTCCAGCCATTGGAGTCACTTCACTGTAGGACAGCATGGCTTCCTCATCAGGAAACACTACAGGCAACTTTTGCACGTCAAGAAATAAGAAAAACCTAAAGTCTCGGAGTCTTTGAATGTAACCTTCATGTTTCCAAATAACCGTTTAGTTTCTGTAGTCTGGTCAAACGGTTCAGGCCACATCAGCAGCAAAACACACACTTTATGACGTCATTAGAGGACAACCTCTCTCTGACACTTGACTCACACTTTTCATGGATCTGGTTTGACTATTAAGGCCGTGATGAACTGCGGTGTTGGTGCCACTGAGTTTCTTCTAGCACTGTCAAAGATCAGTTTTTTATTTCATATGATCGCACGCAACAGATCTACAGTATCATTTTATATTAAAGTCATGTATTTACAACACTGTAAGCTTAAAAATGCATGCTTGATTTGAACATTTGTAAAACAGTAGCAACACACACTTATTCTTACTCTATAAATGTGTTATAAAATGACTTCAGAGGACGGCAGCACAAACGTTACCTTGAATTATGGTTGCTCCAGCCTCAAGCTGTCAAAAGAAAGGCTCTTTTCAGGAGGAAGAAAGCTTTCGGATTGAGCGTTGGATTTGGCCTTAATTGAAACCTTATGTGTGGCATGAGGAATTCTGGGACTTTGGCACGCTCCCAAGAATCCACAGAATGTGGAAGGGTTTTTTTTTTTCTGCCTCCCTCTCTCTCTTTTCCTCTCCTCTCCCTCTCTTTTTTTCCTATGTGCAGGGGTGTCTTACATCAGCCCAGTGAGGCGACTGACGGACAGAGAGTGAGCAAGCGAGAGAGAGAGAGAGAGAGAGAGAGAGAGAGAGAGAGAAGGGCTCGGATTGTAACATCCAGCCGTCTTGACTCTCACTGGGATAATCTAAAACCACCTCTGAACAAATGGTCTGAAAGGATAAGACATCTTAGAAGTAAGTCATCCTTTTCTTTTACACTTCACCCTTCAACACTTCTCTGTTTCATATCGTTGTGTTTGGACTGTAAAGTTAGGACTTCAAACTCTGACCACCGTTCTTGAAGCCTATGAGAGAGTACCTTAAAGTTCCCTTGAAGTATATCATAGTGGGAGGCTCGGTCGCATGTTCGAACTCCGTGTACCTTTTGTGTGAAGTAGCTGCTGTTTGCATGGCAGACTGGAGGAGTGGACAGCACAGCAGAGCGATGCAGATTCAAACTCCTCTCTGCTGTGCTGCAGATCCAGCTGTTTCAAGCTGAAGCCATTCCACACTGCTTTACTTTGCTGTGGTTGGATTTGATTAAAGGCTCATTCCTTCATCAAACACCTTTTCACTTCAAATGATGATCAGGGTTGAGGAAAAGAATATGAATGATGGAAGCTTCTCTTTCTAAATCTCTTCAACTTTTACACTATTTCTTTATTCTATATGAATTTCAGCGCCTTCTTTAATAAGATCAAATAACTGACATGTCAGAGCTTTAATGATTTAAGTGTGTTTCTGGCTGTCTGGAGGTCGGAGTGTTTACTGCATCATATGAATGCTTCTCTATTGTGCACAACGGCACCGACTCTTCTTTTTACAAGCCACAAAAGAAGTGTAACTAATATAAAAATGATGTGACTCTTGCATCAAGCTCACCCACATTTTTGTTTGCTTTATTGTGGCGGGGTAGTTAGGAGCATGTTTTGGAAAAGTTAAACAACTGACTCATTTATGGCCGCTTAGATTCTCTCAAAGTTTACTGTGGTCAGCTGATGAAATGTTGAATACTCAAGTTACGGCTTTGAAAAAGATTCCCCGTCCCCCACAGTACACGTCCTGCTTTTGTGTCATGGAGGTGGTGTGTATGTTCCTCTCTGTTATGTAGGTGTTACGTAGGTGGTATGTAGGTGTCCTCCTGTGGTATGTGGATGATAGAAGTCCACACAGAGGCCCTTTTTTTCTACCTCGCTGAAGTTATTTGGTAACTCAACACGACACTCATCTGAAGAGTTAAGAATATGTATGAGCTCACAGCGGCAGACTCAGGAGAGGTGGCACTGATCAATGGAAGAACTGTTAGAGAGAGGTCAAGGTGATCGCTCTTGGTGTGTGTCTGTCTGTGTGTGTATGTGTGTGTGTGTGTGTGTGACAACATTAAGTGGGCAGGTTTTATATCTGTACACATGGCTGCTCTTTGTTTTTGTTAATGTTGTTGTTGGCCTTACAAATGATGCAAATAATACCTGACGCTGACCTCAGTGTCTGCATAACATTAGTTGAATTTGGTTTTTTTTTCTGTCTTGTTAGTCAATTGATAGAAAATGTATCAATGGCAATGTCATTTAGCACGTAAAAATCGAACTCACAACATTTGTTGTTTCCAGCCTCTCCAGTATTTTACATCATTATAATCAAAATTTGCTATTTTTTAAATATATTTTTTAGACTAAATATTCAATTAATTCAAAAGTATACAAATATATATACTGTGTAATCATTAGCTGCTGGCTGGCAGGCAAAGTGTACAGCAGGAGTTTCAGAAAGGTTTACTGTATTTTTCTGCTGAGATGTTGAGACAGAATATAGCTTTAAATGTTCAGGCTACATAGAACTGCAACTAAGTCTCTTACCACTGTCAGTTAAAGAGAAAATCTACCTTAAAATACTTAAACACTGTAAAAACTCTTTTTTTTTTGAATGTGCTATGCACTTTTGAGACCATTAAGATTTTTGTCAGACGTATTGTTTGGACAAACTGTAGATGACATGATGTCAGATCAGCATATTTTCTTCATCTACAATATTGTGTAAAATGTTTCTATTTAGCTCTAAAACATCAAACATTTGTCATTTCTTTAGAAATGTTCAATATTCACGTTCATAATCAATATTCGGATAGAAGTCCACGGTTGGTTAAGCAGAAAGCAGCACAGGGTCATGATGTATTGTGATTTTAATGAGGAGTGTAACTTATTTTTACTTTGTTGCTCTTATTCTGCTACCAGTTCTCCCCTCTTCACCCAAGTGCCCGGCTTTTTTCTCTGCGCAGCGCCGAATTCAGGGGAACAAAGAAGTAATGGAAGTACACGTAGACAATGCAAGCTGAGGAAAACAAAAAGTGAAATTACAAAACTTGACCGCAAAGTAAGTCCAGGAATGCACTGATCACCACAGATTGACGATTTATGACAGCATAAGAGAATAGGGGCGTGGGTTTTTCCCTTAATGCCTTTTTGTTGTGGGCTCTCTAGGCCTATGCCTAAATAAAATAAATAGGAAACCATCTTTATCAGAGGGAATAAGCTCTTTGTCAACGCAGAATGAAGGGGTTATTGCTTATGACAGGGAAATATATGAAATGCCTGTGGTGGATGTAACGAGGGGAGTGGATAATGTACTCACATGTAGTGTTTTTGATTTGTTCAGACAGTGAGGGAGAGAGCGTTCAAGGGGGATTTGATCCCACGCCATCACTCCATTTTCTGGCTGTAACTTGATATCTGATGCACAAGTATGTAAACACACATATAGGCTAAACACACACACACACACACACACACAGGGGTAGATAGAATGAGAGAGAGCGTATAGAGGAGCCACATTAGGAGTGTGTTATCATTGCATCTTTCTGACATGTCATTTCAATTAGCAACCCTTCCCTCCAGAGTTTCGGAGGCTGACTGACATCCTCACATACAGACCCTAATCACACACCACAGCAAAGGCTGTAATTTCAACCCCACATTCAAAACACTGCACTGCAGGCACCCGCTGCTTACTTAGCTTAGCTGTAACTCGACGCAGACATTGTTTGATTGGAAGTGTTTTCAAATCAATGCTTCTGTCAAGAGAAAACCAGCTGCGCACTCGCTAGCTGAGGTGCATGCTGTAATTTGGTATAAATAGCGACATTTCAGGGAACATCATCCCTTAAATACTGCGCTGTTGACTTTGTATCCCACACATGCTTGAACTTTGACCCTGACCAAACCAGCACCCCACTCATCACCTACCGTTTGAGGGGAATTAGGTTACTCGTAGCCTAAAGCAGACTGCATTTGGCCCCTCTTATTTCTGAGCTTGAATTTCTTGTTTGTCTCTGACTTGAGGTCTGCTTCCAAAACCAGAGGTGACTTAGCTCTAGTGACAGGAAATGTGACAAAAATGAATTTCGTCTGTGATATTTTCCACTGTGGAATAATTACTGATGTTAATATTAGGCTGCTGCTTTGATCCAGACTACAGAGAAGGCTGCTCGAATCACGAAAACCAAATAATTGCAGAGGAGCTAAAAGATAGATGCGCATACACATCAGCACACACAAATCCTCCTCTGTGTTTGCACATGTGGCCTTCCTTAGTCTCTCTCCCCTGTTTACAAGTGGCAGTCTGTCTTTGTTTGTCTGTTTGTCTGAAGCTTATTATCTGTCTGTCCACCTCGCCGTCTCTCAGTTCCCCCCCTGTCTTCCCTAATTACAGGCTGTCAGGGAAGATCTGAGGTAATATTTCAACATCAAAAGAACCTCAGGACGCGCTGCAGGCTGCCACTGTGTACAAATGACAGCCTGGGCAGTGAATGAGTTGTCACTGCTGACGTATCAGGCTGTATGGACACCATCTGCCTTTTTATAGAACTGTTACTATCTGCTCTGTTGTTTCAACTGTTTTTTATTCGACTGTCTATGGACTGAAATTATGTGTTAGCAGTGGTGGAAAGTACATTCACTCAAGTACTGTACTTATGCAGATACTTGTACTTACTTTAATATTTCTATTTTCTTCTTCTTTACACTTACACATCGCTACATTTCAGAGGGAACTATTGTGCTTTTTGCTCCACTGCTCCTCATTTATCTGACAGCTATAGTTACTTTTCAGATTAAGACTTTCCATTAAAACATATGATAAGCTTATAAAAACCACACATTGTTAAAGATTAAACCAGTGCTTTCCAACTTATTTGGCTTGTGACTCAGCTAACTAATAAGAGATATTTCCCCTTTAAACTTCTCAGATGGTTTAATTTCAAAAGCTGTTCATTTATCCGATATTCACAAAAAAAGAAAAAAAATGAGAAAAGTAAAAAAAAAAACTGAATACAAACTTGTGTAGCAGAACTTTTGTCTTTCATACCCCATTAATCATCTCACAACCTCTCAGATTTATATTGTGACCCTTTCGAGGGAACCCGACCCTTAGTTTGGACATCACTGGACTGAAATACCTAAGAGTATATATGTTAGTTCAAACTAGCTTCACCTCAACCAGCTACAGCAGTAAGACGCTACTTACACATACTTTAAACACATTTAGCTGATAATACTTTTGTACTGTAGGATTTTGAATGCAGAACCTAGTGTCAGTGATGCTTGTTTGTAAAATATTTTTCCTGCAGAACACAATAAAATATGACATTGTCCTCAACAAAGGTACAGCTCCTTCCCTTAGTTCAAATGTGGTGAATGTAAATTATAACGGGGTGCTAAGAAGCATTAAGTGCTGGTATTTGTTAAGTCATTATATGCGTTGTTTAAGAGTACAGGTGTACTCTTTCTGTTGAAATTGAAGAAAGCACTTCTTGTCTTAGGTGAATGCACAAATGCTCTTGATTTAAGCAGCGTGCAGGGGATGGACCTCTGCTTAAACGGGGGAAATGGAAAAAAAAAAAAAAAGAGCTTCTTGGCGTGGACCTGTGTTTTTCCAATCTGACAGTGTAGCTGTAAAGTTCAGAGCCTGGATATTCAATCAGAGTGGATTTCCAGTTGGAGATTTTTAGGCTACTCTCCTTACATAACTAACACAACCCTTGTCATTGCACGATACGAACGAACAGTTATGAGTCTTTGTTTTATTTGGTGGGGTTTGCATGCAGGTAGATAAAATACAGTGCTGAATCCAAATGTGTGAATATTTACAGGTGAAGTAAGCGGGCCTACAGCCTCTCCTGCAGTTTCTCACTTTCTTTCTCCCTCGTGGCCTCTAAACATCAGCTGGTAGCCTTTACAAGCACCTTCACACCAGCTTTGAACAGTTCATGCCCTCGGGCAGCTATAGGTCCCTAATGGCACCCTCAGTGAGGAGCAGGTGTGCTCCTGCTGGAGACTGTCTAACCTCGAGAACAGCAGTTACAGTGTTAAAGACAAACCTCAACCCTTAACCTCTGCTTCACTGCGTGGTTCATCACAGTGAGTGTATCCTTCAGGACCCACCTTTGAGCCCCCATGTCAGCTCCTGCAGTGCTGCTCTGAACTTGTAGAAGAGCCAGCAAATGTCTATACAGCAGGACATGACACAAAAGAAGGTACAGATAATATTCACCAGATGGATGTAAAGCAATGCTGTCCAGCCTGTGAAGCAGTACACGACCTTAGCTTTTCAGCTTTTGGTTTCATGTTACTGTAAAACTATTGCTTACGAAGCAGAGTCTTGTTTTTATCCACTCTATCATAGAGCAACACTGAAAGTCTGCCTTGTATATCATTACATGTGCATATGTGGTGTTAGATATCCTACAATCAAGCGTGTGGACGGGAACACTCCTCCCCAGGTGACACATCTTACCCAGACAATAGAGGATTGTTTTCTGTGCAGTTTTCTCTTCCAGTCAAGAACATTTAATTACGTGTGTGTGTGTGTGTGTGTGTGTGTGTGTGTGTGTGTGTGTGTGTGTGCGCGCGCGCACGCCTCATTCTCAGATTTTACTGCTGTATGTTTACATGGCTCCACCTGGGTCTGATTGGGAAATGTGATTCGGATTTCATGCATTCCCATAAAAATCAAATAACTGTGATGCTATGTTACAGCCCTTAGGGAGACACAAGAGGATATAATAGAAAGCACATGTGGATGGTTATGGTGCATAGCATATGGGCACACTGTATAGCAATCAGGCCCAGCACCAACAGTGCACATAAACACATACACTCCCTCATATGTACTGTACATGCAGTTTATAGCTGTGAGGCCTAGGCATGATTTCTGGGTTGAGGAAGTAGATATGAACTGAGTAAAACTTGCTGCCATCTCTTTAGCAGCTCATATAGTATGTTTGCCATTATTTATTGGTTACTTAATAGGGACAATATATTTTCTTTAGGCATTTTGGGCGGTTTTTGCCTTTATTGAACTGTTGATAGTACAGAGACAGACAGGAATTAACGAAGGATAGAGAAGTATGGCATGCAGCAAAGGTCCCCAGCTGGAACTGAAGTGGGGATGTTGTGGTTACATGGTATGGGTCTTTACCACCAGGCAATTGGACGCCCCACACAATACATTCATGGCACTAGATAGAGCTAAAAGCTAACTTTACCTTAAGAAATGTAAACAGTCATGTGTCATACCTTTATACCATTACAGCATCCAACACATTTTTCCCCAGATGTTGGGAATTGCCAAGTAGTTATACTTTCTGAACCTTGTGTAATATAATGTTATATATTATTGTGGATTTGTTGCCAGACAGTTTATCAGCATTCAAACTTTCAGTTTGATGAGACAGTTTTTAGCTGGATGACAGTTTTAGAATGACTTGTGAGCATTTTTCTGATCCCCTGACTTTTCATTTAGCACCATCATCAGGTCAAAGGTTTTGTCCAATACTTTTGTTTTTGACCAAATAGCTGCAAAACTACTGACATTCCCATCAGCCTGAGCTGTGTTTTGGGGTAATTAGCAAATGTTAGCATGCTAACACACTAAACTAAGATGGTGAACATGGTAAACATTATACTTACCATCAGCATGTTAGCATTGTTGTGAACATACAGTATTAGCATGCTGACATTAGCATTTAGCTCAAGTACTGCCTCACTAGGATGGCTGTCACACTTGTCAGATTACAAAACATAAATTAGCTTTCAAACTGCAACGATGGACTGGAGAAGCTCTTGACAATCAATGCAGTGTAACGAGAAAAATACACTGCACTGATTATCAGTCACATTCATCAAGTACATGAGTCGTGGGTAGATGAAAAAGCAAGAATCCAACACTTTGATATAATGTGTTTAACATAAGATGTTTAACTTGCAAATGAACTTGTCACAGTGTCATCCTAATTATATGAAAGTATTGTAATTACATTTCACATTTTAATCAACGTGAATTCCTACAGTTTAACAGAAACTATGACCTGTGTCTGAGCGTTGTGATGATGAATGAGGAGATGTAATCTTCCTGTCTTCCTGTTGTCACCAGATCCAAGACAGTTTTCAGTTGTTCTTGACCCTCTTCGCCTCCGCTGGTTGCTCACTCTTCTGCAGAGGCTCATGTGAAGCCCCAGGTGTTGACGCTGCTGTGTGTGTTTGTGTGCGCATGTGAGAGAGACAGAGGCAGGGAACAGGGCCAGGTAAACCTGTGTGTTGACTTTGCAGGCTTTCCCAGGGTGCAGGACCTGGTGGTACACCAACGATACTCTGTGTGCTGGGCTCGATCCTCCCAAGAAAATCAGATTATTTATACAAACAAGAAAGCCTGGGAAAACGAAATAAGACCGCTATCCTGTTTGCAGTGAGAGAGCTCTGCTGGAGGACACGGCAATGAGCTCTTACTGAATGCATGCAGAGTGTTTCAAGCTCCTGGGGTTGTAAGACGCATATAGAGGTGGATGTCTGTGTGTGAAGTCTCGATATACATTAAAGTTGCAAGTTATTTACAACCTTTCTGGTGAGTTGTTCAAATCATCTGAGAATCTCCAACACATTCAATTCGTCCTCCTGATTCAAAAATGTAGGTAGTATCTGTGTGTTTCTTGGTCGAGCTCTGCGGGCTCGTGGGTTTCTGAGGGGAGTATCTGTCCTTCACCACTTCCTGAACTAGCCAAGAGGGAGCTGATATTTATGAGGCACAGACTTTTTCCCCCCAGAAGTAGAAATTCAAGTCAATAGTCGTTCTATTCAGGAACGTTCTGCTCCAAGTTGATACAATAAACTCTGCTTGCTGCCTATCGACATGTTGTGTTTATAATAACCTGTCTGAATTCAAACAAAGGTCCAGTCAAAGTTTGTTCTTTCTGTAATACTCAATGTCTGAACGGTGCTGTGACTGAGAGCTGCAGCCTAACGTATCTATGAATATATCTGGACACATGCATTAGTCTGAGTGAGTAACTGACATGTTAGATAATGTGTTTAACGTAAAGTGACATGCCATAACTCCCACTGGTACAGTAGCTACAGTAATTTGCCACCACATTGGGTAACATTTACCACATATGGTTTAGTTTTTATATGTGATCCTCTGGGAGAAAGTAACAGTTCTGTAAATGGCTGTCGTGCTATAATATACTGTTAGTTATGAAAAGATTTTGAGATACAGAAAAGCAGGTCTAACTGACTAACTTTATTTTGTCTATAAATTATTGACTTTACATATGTTTTTAAAATATACACACACATGTGGATCCTATTTAAGATTACATTGCTAGATACACACAAATTTAAATGATATGAAATACACACAAACACACTTAGCCTTCCTTTAATGATCCATGGGGCCAAGGGAGCTGGTGCCCAGAGACTACTTATTTCACACTTGAATATTAGAGAATTATTGGTGCTATAATGTGAAATAAGTAAACAAATATGATCAGGGTCTTTGGATGATCATTTTTTAATGTGTCAGTGGTTTGTAATGACACAGACCCAAAGCCTTGACTGACTCAAATCCCCCATGTATGCAAGAATTTAAACAGCTCAGTTTAATGGCAAATTGCACTTACATTCTGCTATATTTTTGAAATACTCCTTATCCCACATAATGGTTAGAAGTGTTATATTTAACTGAGGGACAGAAAGGTGTTGTGAAATGTTGGGATATATGAGGCCAACTTTCCTTTATGAGTTATTACATATAGTCTGGAGGTACCTGATGTGAAACTCAACCAGCGACCCTCGCTTTCATTCTCTGTAGTAAAAAACTGGTGAAGTAATGTTTTTTCTCACTCTTCTCTCTGTCTTCTCATCTTCTGTTCTGGATCTGCTCTCGCAGAACAACCTGTAACAAACTTGTGTTTGATGAGAAATTGCTCCCTTGGACCTTCGAAATGTGTCAAACATGCTTCTGCACTTTCAAGAGCCTTGTTTTGATTGCTTTATACACTTTCAGCTTCAAGTTTATTTTTAATTCCTTTTCTGAAAGCTTTTAGAGGTGTCAGTGGACCTGACTGTGGTTTATTTTAATAATGTGACCCTGGAGTGTGCTCTGTTGTGGTATAGACCTTCATGAAGGTTAGCTGCCCTGCATGAAAGATACTGACAGCAGAGACAGTTTTGATTTTTTCACATCAGGCTGAATTTAGAACTTAACTAAGAGTCTACAGCCACACTATAGTGGCTCTGTGAGGCTGTACGTAGGTACTTTGAGCTAAATGCTAACGTCGGAATGCTAGCTCACAATGACAATGCTAACATGCTGATGTTAAGCTAGTTTTAATGTTTCACCATTTTAATTTAGCATGTTAGCATGCTAACATTTGCTAATTAGTACTAAGGACCAAAGCAGCGGACCGACCAACAAACAACCTTTAAAAGCATCACCATCCCCAAGGCCATGCTGCTAGTGTGGCTAAAGACAACATTCGTACATATGGGACAATCTTCAATACACATAATATTTAGTGCATTATAATGAATGTCCTACTTTTAATCAGTGTTGATAGAAACATTTGTATTAATAAGACCCTCCAACAATACTTTGCCCTTTTTAATGCGTTTCACAAAATGTAGTGCACACATACAACTGTCTCGAGAGGGAACTCCATTATCAGTGAGCACATTCACATGTATTCTCTCACTGTGTAATATCCAGTGGCCTGATGTAGGTCTCACCACCAACCTAAGAGCCTCGTAGGTCTCTGGACATCACTTTGAGACAAAACCCACTCCTTACATGTATCCCTGCTTCACTGTAGTGGGGTTTGTGGACAGGCATCTGTGTCAAATACATGCCTCCGCCCTGTTTTGAAGTGAAGTCTTACACCCTGCGCTTCTCTCCATCTCATCACCTCATTTCCCCTCCTACAGTATTTCCCTCCAGTGACTCTCCTTGTACCCGTTTACGTTGGACTGCCTGCATTGGTTCATTAGTTAGCAGCCTGTGAGCGCAACACTCCTCAAAAAGTAGGTGGACCCAGTTTACCTGGGCACCATGGTAACAGAAGAGAGCAGACTTTACCTCAGACCAGTGATATCCAAACCAAACTCGGCCTGTTGTGTGTCTGCTGGTCGTTGCTGAATGAATTGTTTAATTAGCAGTAAAATACCAGATATTCACCTGGAAGGAAACATTTTCCCCCATAATTTCACCTCAGTTAGAGAATTTCAAAAACCTTTGGAGCATTACTTATTCACTGGCCTGTAGTATATGCCCCTGCATGCTAAATAACAAGGTCAGACTTACTGTATATCTCTCTGCTCTGACATACAGGTGAGGAGGGCTATGTGACCTAGATCTCCTGTCTTTTTCCTGATCCGTCTCTCAGGAGCTGTGAGAATAAATTCACCACTGAAGGGTTTGTGCAGCTGGTCCTCGTTGCGATCCTTCGTCTCCAATCCCCCCGTCTCTCTTTTACTGTCACTGCTTGTGTTTTCAGGTCAGAGAAGTCAGTGTTACTGCAAGGTGTAGCTGTTGAAATGAATTTTGAATAGCAGTCTCCACTTTTCAAGTTGCACCTAATTAAAGTTAGGTTAATAAAGTTAATTATGAGACAACTTATGAACTGTGTGTGGAAAAACTCAAGTTTGATGACAGCGAGGGCATAACAAATAAAAGGCTATGGACACTTTTGAAATGTATGCACAGTGAGTTGAAATCTAACCCGTCAGATGATTGGACAGTGCGTTCATAAGCTTATTACAGTTTTTCCCTCAAAAGTTTGAAATATGTCTTTGAAAGCAAAAAGGAAAAAATCCTGGAATAGACACTTTTTGAAACCGAGATAGGACATGAATAAGTTTTTCCTGCTGTGTTCCTGTAAGACGAGAACGGAGAGAAGTTTCCAGAGCTGTGAACCTGTGCCTGTAACTCCAGCGCTGCTGACTGATGTGATGTTACTGTAACAGTCAGAGGCCGGTGGTGGAATAACAGCTGCTCACATCATACAGGTATTGAGAAAACAGCTGGATCCCGAGGAGGCAATAGCAGTACAACTGATACACAGGAAATCCATCTCCACATTTTAACAATCACTAAACTGTGACCATCTAGACAGTTTCCGGTGTTGAACTTACTGTGCACTCAACTGAACATATACTCAAAGTATAAGAATATCAACAATGGCTTGGATCTCATATTTGCAGCTTTAACTCTGAGGGTAAAACAGTGAGAAACGTCTTAAATAATACCGTGTATAAACCATTTAAGGGTGTAACATTTTTTAGAAAAGCCTTTAAAGACTACCATATTTTTACACCAATTGAGCCCATTTTCTACAAATTACAGACAGTTTACATTACAGCCAGCCACTTTCCAAAGGCTGCCACAGGCTTTCAAAGGCAGTCACAGGTCTCAGCAGACGTCAATGCAGTATTAAAATCAACACGGAGACCCCAAATTTGCTTGAGATATGTAATCCATCACAGTTAATATTTTAGTAGTCTTTATTTCCTGGCAGAGTTGTGTGTGGTACTGCAGCTAAAGCAGAGTCTACCAGGTGGATGTGTTCATGTACTGTTCATGCACCCTTAGTGTGTACTGTTACATGCCATCAAATGTTGCACATGTTATCAGATTCTCATTTTCTCAACATCCATGTTTGCTACGTGTTTGTCTTTTGGGTTTGATTTTCCAACACCATGACTTGTTAAAGCTGCTGTCGACCGGCTCACTCACAAAACTCAGACGTCTGAGCTTTTTTAGCAGCATTTGAATGTACCACACAGTAGGTTTTTCACGCTTATCTCAAGCAGTTTTCAAATCTCTGCTAGTTCTTTCTTACTGTGTTGACATGAACCATAAATGGCTGCCAGGGCAATAAAATGCATTCATCAATCTGACAAGACTAAATCTCTGAAGGCGTGCTAGGGGCACCATGTCCTTTGAGAGTCTCCAAATGTAGAACCAAAGGTCAGTTCTCCTCCCCTATACAGCACAGGCAGCCTTCACATAAATGTTCTCCAGCACATGGTAAACACATTTTTAACTTCCAAATGCACACAAACCATCAGGTGTTTGTGTTTCATTAGCTATGAAAAGCCAAGAGGAGTTAAGCTTAGTAAAGGAGTCTCAGTGGGAAGTGGCTGTAACCTGAAGCTGCAGGAAATGGACGCAAGAAAAGCAATGAGATTATGGGTGGAGGCACAATGAAAGAGTCAAGTCAGGCCGTAATTAGAGTCACAAAATTCAGTGGGTGGACCATCAGCGCTGATCGCACGAGATTAATTTGAGGTCGATTTTAGTACAGGACTGCTTTGAAGGTCAGCTCGAGCATTTGGCTCTTAATTCAAGAGACTTCGGAGAATCAATTTTCATCCGTGGCACTTATGTTTGGAAAAAACAAATGATAAATATCAGTGTTTTTTTCCAACTAATTCTTCATATTTCCAAATGCGCATGTCCAATCATTGTAGCCAGGCAATGTGGAAAGCTGAGGAAATTTTGGGCATGAGCTCAAAATCAACAGGTCTGGATTTGTTTCCCATAGACAGAATCCAGAATATGTGAACCTGCACTTCATATATGTCAGAGGTTAATTTGGACAGAGGTTAACTGGAGCGTTAGCAGACAAAGTTACTGCTGGTGGAGATCCCCTGCTGAATATAAGCAATGAGAGAAGCATAGAGATGATATTTTAGGTATATGGCCTTTATAGTACAATACTGTACAATCGCTGACAGCAGATTGAACAGTATGTGAATGAAGGCCTGTACTGTAGTCCCCTCTTTGTCCTATTGACCAGACGGGAGCAGAGCAGCTCTGAGCAGCATGCTGCTGATCCTTCTGTTATTTCAACGGGGAAACGTCAGGAAAATATTGTTTTTGGCCAGGGATGAGGACCAGGAAACGTCTGATACACACACACACTGATATGTCTCTGTGAAAATTCCCACAGTGCTCTGGTAGTTGAGTTTTGTGTCATGTGTAATTGGGTTTAGATAACCCTGCTTCGGTGATGTCTTTTAGTGTTTACATTGGAGTTGTAGCACAAAGCCTGTCGCCTGCACTACATTAAAGATACAAAACCATTAGAAAGTGAAAGCATTGGAAAACTTAACTTAAAAATTAACACTTGATTTAGGTTTTTCTTTCTACTAACATTAGAGCGTCTCATTTCCCATTTGCTGCACAATTTTGTTACATAAGACGTGATTAACGTGGTGTGAACAATAAAACTAACCTCAGTTATATAACAGAGACTTTGAGCAGCAGTAAAAGTTCCCATGCTGCGTTCTCCAAGTAGTTAACTCGGCCATGATCAGATAACTACACCAAGCTGTTTAAGTGAAGCAAACTATGTGGAAGCTTTTGCTAATGTGGGTGAAAACTGTTCAAGCGTGTAACCGAACTCATCCTTGCCCCATTTAACAGGCAAAGTTGTGTGTGAAGTTACTGAGAGTGTTTGCATTTTCTTGTTTGTCCGTTCTTTTTTTTTTAACTCTACGTTTGTGAAGTCACATCATAAATGAAATGTGGACGGAAACTAGTTGAAACTAGTTGTTTTGCTCTGCTGTTGGACTAAGTGGTCAGTTGGAGGCGGCTTGTTGGCGCTGCGTCCGTCCAGCTGAAGTCATGTCTGTGACTCAGAGTCTCAACGTCTCTTTCTCCTCTTCCTCCATCCGTTTGTCCCTTCGCTTATTCATTCATCATTTGTTCCTACAATTAGTGTGTGTTATGTGAAATTATAAAATAAAAAGCTTCATTTTAATTGCACATGAACTGAGACTATTCTGCCTTGTATGGCTGATATTGAAATATCACCACAGTTAGAATTTAACAGGTCTTCCCTCACAGAGTGATAAAGCGCTAAATAATTGGAAATTTCAGTTTGGTGGCAATTATTGTGTCTTTTATTGAGGGAAAAAAAAACATGCTTCCAATTAAACTCCCATTTTCCTTTTATATCCAAACAAATGTTTGGTTCCCATGCATACAGAGGAGTTAATACAAAATAAAATGCGTTCATCATGCTAACATACTGAGCTTTTTTTCTCTGTCTTTAGCCTTGTGGTCAAACTATATATTAAACTGTGTATCGCACATTTGCGTAACCTGCTGTGTCCATCTTGTCTTTCAGATTGGAAGCCTGTCTCTGTGCATGTGTTTGGGATGAAGCCCCTGTGGGACATTCACTTCCTCCTGCTCATCCTCCTCTACCTGTTAGGAGGCGTCACATCACAGGTCAACCCAGGTCTGTGCTGCCCTGAGACGGCAAACTGCATCTCCCATTTTTCTGCGCCATGATTTAGGTGTCTGTATTCAAGTCTCTGACTGCAGTGAGATCATATTCAAGAGTTTGTGAATACTATAAAATGACTTTTGTGAGTTTTGGGTAATGTTTTTGGGTTTGGTGTTCCAGTCCAGTCCAGTCCAGACTGCGACTGATTCAGATCTTGGATAAATCCTGCTTTGTGGGAGCCATGTGGTCCCCTCTCTCTGGTTTGGCCTCTTTGATCCCAGCATGCACGCCTTTCTCCAGCTCTCCCTCCACTGTACGGGTGGTTTTTGTGATGTCAAAGAAAAAGGAGCAATAATTTTTTAACAAGGAAATAGAGTAGCAACATTTGGCGGGCAGAGACAGAGTCAAATAGGAACCAAAGAGAGGTTTTTGGTTATTGTTGAAAGTGTAGAAATACAGCAGATATTTGCCAGTAAAAACCTCGATCTGGCTACTGTTTATGACTTCAGTCTCAAAGCTTCTGTCGTCAGGCTGAGTTTTCTTTATTGTTGAAAGGATAATGAATGGCATGTGCTCAGGTCTAAACTGTAATTAATGATGGTTTTGTCAAAAAGGTTCAATGCAGAGTTTACAGGTCACACTGACCTCACTCTGCCAAGCAGTGTTTAAAAAGAAAAAAAACAACAGTGGAAAAAAAAACAAAAAACGCCCCATCACTTCCACATCCTCCCGCCTTACTCCACCCCACCTCCACTTTCAAAATAAAACCTTTGACTTTATGTTCTACACTGTTATACAAACGTAAATCCAATGTCATTTTGAGAATGTATGAAAATAAAAACAAACATGAGCTCATGATGACGGTTCTGGGGGTTTTCGGCTCTCTTATCAGTCAACACTGCTGAAGGAAAACTACAAACATGACATTTTTCAAACCAAGCAAACAAAAGGTTATGTTTAAACTCTGCCTTGTTGTCTTCTGGAGCGTTTGCCCATACCTTGAATCATTCTCATTTTTACATAGTGAGCTGCACAGACACATCATGCATAAACACACACTCAAAACCTGGCTTTCCCTGTTTGTCATTCATTCGCTCTTTCTGCCAAAACTAACAGAATAAGAGAGAGCAGAGAGTTTTACAAGGAGTTTTAAAAAAGCGAGGAAAAGAAATAGAGAGGGTGAGTGAGATAGAGATCATAGAGAGCGTTTATAAGAAGGAGGCGTTTTCAAGTAAAATGGCGTGTGCATGCTGTGGTTACTTTCATGCGTATGTCCCCTTATACACATATATTAATAGCTACATTTCTTACCTATTTAACCAGATGTAACATAGGATGCTTAAAAACATTTCACATTTTCTACAGAGTCTTAGATCTTGAACATCTTGACTGTGGACATTTTATGAGGCATCTTCTCAACTACACTTAATTAAGGATTTGAGTGTTCGACCCTTGTGGGAGTGACTTTCTTCCCTTGTCTCTCTTCTTACTGTGTTTTTGTGAGTGTGTGTGCATGTATGTGTGTGTGTGTGTGTGTGTGTGTGTGTGTGTTTGTGTGCCTGCTTGCATGCATACACCCGCATGCACACGCATACTGTGGATCCAGCTATCCCACTGGAGTCTGTGGCTAATGCATACCAGACATTCTGACAGCAGGAAAGTCCATTGAAATAGGCTCTGTCTTTCTCCACAGCACTTGTGTGTGTGTCTGCGTGAGTGTGTGTGTGGTGTGCGTTTCCCAGTATTTGACCACTCATAAGTCATGGAAAGGACTGTTTGTGCATCTGATCATGGTCAAAGTTCAACAAGTTCACCATTCAAGACAAAGTTTTGTATCTGTGATCTGACCCGAGGGATTTCTTCACTCGAAAACCACCAGCGATTTTTTAAAAAGTGTCACTAAAAGCTCAAATCTCAACCTGCTCTAATATATGGAAGCAGGATATATCCACCTATAATTCTGTCTAATGCTTTAGTTCTGCTGCATTGAGAAGAGGGTCATTTTTCCACAGTCTGGAAATATTCATGGCTGAATTTAGTAGAGCTGAGATGTTGAGTGATGCCAACTTTCCCCTGTTTAAAATTCCCAAGCAGTGGAGTTATACCATCCCTGTCTTTCCCATTTCACTCGTGAGTGGGCGAACTTCATTTCACTGTGGAGGGGGAGGACGTGTGGACACGAGCACAAGGCCTGGGCAGAGCAGCCAAATATCAAGCAGTACTATTATTGTGTGGGCTTCTTCTTGTGAGGATGTTTAAAGTAAATCTCGAATGAATGCATTTGAACTTTGTCTTTAAATCATTAAAATCACTGTAACAACTTTAAAGTGAGACCATGTAACTTCTGAAAGAAGAAATAATATTCCTCTTACAAAGTTGAATTCGTAAGCAATAAAATACACCCTAGCTCAAAATTAAATTTTGCTGCTACATTCTTTCTTGGTCTAATATGACCACTAGCTTATAGCGGCTAATGTTAGCTAATGTTAGCTAACATTGGTTAGATAGATTTTGCTGCGTGTTGACATTACGGAGTCAGTTTGCTGATGTTATAACCTTTTCATACTTGTGTTATTACTACGCTATGTTTTAGCATTTAACAGATAAACATTATATGGTTTTATCACAAAAGTAAACCGTACCTCACCAGGAGACAATGTTGACCGAATGTGACTCGATGTCTTTAAAGCTGTAAAAAATAGATTTTCGTGGCCACTTGGAGGCAGCAGAGCAAGGTGTAAACACATTATTTGACATATTATCACCTTTTAAAGTTGTGGCAACGAACGAGTTGGCTAACGGTTGCTTATATATACATCCAGCAGACACAGAAAGAAAAATTTGCATTCATGTTAAGATGTAATGAAGCAGACAGTAAATTTATAAGCGACGCAACCAAACTGCCCAAACGGACAGGTATTATGTAGCAGATCAACTTGCGTGACTACACAACATGTATGCGTGTGTGTGTGTGTGTGTGTGTGTGAATGTATTTGGAGCCAGCGGTTGGACAGCAAACACTACAGAACAAACCAGCCTTTCAGTAGTCAGGGTGCGGTAAAAATCAAGAGGTGAGAGAGAGGGTTAGGTCCGTTGCTCCTTCATCTCTCTCTCTCTTCCTCCACCACACAAGGCTGGTATTTTTCCACCTTTTTCTGGGATGATATTTTTAGATACTGCGGCCAAATGTTGAGCCTGACGGGTGGTGATGGTGGTGGTGGTGGTGTGTGTGTGTGAGTAGGGGGGGTAAATCTGTGTATGTGTGCGTGCGTCCAAATGAACACACTCGCCTGCCCCCATAGCTCACCTCAGGGGTCACCTCTGAGTGGGCTGGGTAGATAAATAAACACAGCAAAAACCAACATTTGAAAGAGCGGTCATACATCCGGCACGACATACTGACTCTCTCGAGGATGTGGTTAAAGACTCTGATAATGACTCCTATTTTCATCAATTATGTCCCAGGCAATTGCTGTGTTTTCCCCAACTGGTGATGTTGCATTGTGGCATTGTCTGCGTGTGTATCACTGTATTTTTCTAGCAAGACTTCATAGAAAAATTACACAACTTAGTGTATGTCACCAGCTCATACCACATGACATACAGTACACATAATCCCAGTGTGGAGACAGTATGAGACGCTGAACTGTGGCCGTCTCTTTCTTCATGTTGTTGTGTGTTTACACTCTTTACCTCTTGTGTGAATGAGGCTCATGTGCTGCTCTTCTGGCTCTCACAAGTGCAGGAACGCCAACCACCTCAAACCCCATAACCTCTGGACCAGGCTGACACACGGCGCCAAAGACAGATACAACATTTCAGCTACTTGATGCCAGTCATTATCATTCCAGCTTCTCCACTTTATTTTCAAACACTGAGGTTCTCTGTCATCTTATCCTGCCCTGATTTGATTCGAAATCATTTATTCGAGCTCTCTGCTGTTTCCCTTGAAGCAGGTTCTGATGATTGGCGTTTTACTACAGATATCATACGTGCAGTTTGAGCACCGCACCTATCATTAAAATGGTTTTGTAATTATGTAGCTGAGGATACCGCTAATATGCGGAGAATACGAGAAGAGTAAGACGATTTCTGTTGATGTGGTCTGCTTATAGCCAAGGCGATCTGGTGCGAGGAGAGAAATAGGAGTGGAGTGGAGGGGAGGGGTGTAAACAGTTGGGGATGAATGATGAGGGCTGAAGTGAAGAGGGCAGCATGGAACAAAGGTTAGAGAGGACAAGATGAAAGGAGGACAGAGGAGGCGAGTGTAGACATCTGGAAGAGTTTTTGTTTGTGCCTCCTTCAAGCTGTCACTGTGTCACTGCCAAGACGAAGCCTGCATGTGTGTGTGTGGTTGCATCTCCGCCTGGTTTTTGTGTGCACAGACATGTGAGGAGAGTATCAGGTCATCGGTCCCAAACCTTCAGGGGTTTCCACATCTTGACTTTTAAGCAAATATTTGGAGGAGATCAAGAAAAGAGGAAGAGCGAATCACAGGGAGAGAAAAAGAAGGAAAGAAAGAGCAAGAGAGGGACAGAGAAGGCCTTGAACCTCGTGCTCTGCTGTTGCTGGCATCTTCTCAAAGGTTTTTCTGAGACAAGGGGCCAGGCTAACAGGGTCAGTCTCCCTTTAACTTCCGCCCCCAGCTCCACCGAAAGCTGCGACCCAACGCTATCACATACACACAGATAGAGTTTTTCCAAAGGCTCTTTTATCCATAAATGAGGCTGACTAGCGTCATATCCTGTTAGGTGGAGTTATCAGTGTTAGGCCAACCCAACCCTGTAGATAATGCGCATAGGAAAAGCGCCCTTTCGTTTTTGCTCTTGGAAACGCCCGGAAATCGGTAGATTCATTCAGAGCCTTGTAAAAGTTAATACATACCATGTCGACTGTGTCACGCTTAGTTAGCCGCTAGCCCGCTGAGTCTTAATGAGATGAAGATTTTCTAAATCACGCTGTTAACGTTTATCACCTCTCGCCACTGAAAGGGAGAGGGGAGAGACCACACAGGAGGAGTGAGGAGAGGACAGAGAGGAGACCGAAAAAAAAGGAGCATGAGGGGGTGGAGGGGCATGCAGGAAACAGAGGGCATATTGCTTCTATTGACCGCACAGTGGGGGCGTGATGGGCTCAAACCAGCCAGTTTTACCACACACACACACACAGTAACTAACTCCTGTACATGTGCTTGATACCAGCACTGTTTGAACTGGCAGAGACACTGAATGGATCCAGCTTATTATTTCAATAGAGCAACCACAATTTTAGTGCAAGGAGTGTGTAGTTGCTTGGGTGCGTGTGTGTGTGCGTGTGTGTGTGTGTGTGTGTGTGTGTGTGTGTGTGCAGTCCTCTCACATCCCCACCCCACCCTTTAATCCAGCACTATCCATCACATTTTGCAGGTTTCTTGACAGAAGCTGGGAGTTGAGGAGTTCTGTCTTAGAAATGTCTGAGAGCGTCTGGTGAATGTTTGAGTACGGTTTTGAATTTTCAACGCCAACCGGCGCTGTGGTTGGTCGGAGAGAAGTGAGGGCACAGACGTTTCGTTTCAGAGTGTGATACCAATCAGCAGGGGTGGAAGAAGCATTCAGAGCCTTTACTTCAAGGAATAGTCAGACATTTTGGGGAATACGCTTATTCACTTTCTTAATGATAGTTAGATGAGAAGATCGATACCACTCTCTTGTCTGCCCGTTAAATACGAAACTACAGCCAGCAGCCAGTTAGCTTAGCTTAGCTTAGCATAGCATAGCAATGGAGTCTCTGCTGGTTGCCTGGCACATAACCCCCAGTAAAACACCTTGTCGTTTTTACACTTCAGTTATTGTGTGAGTTAACAAACGAGATACAAAGCGTTAATAAGTGAGCTTCAGAGGCGTTGGTAGGCAGATGTTTAAAAACCTTCAGATAGACCCAGGCTAGCTGTTTTCCCCGTTTCTAGTCTTGATGCTAAACTAGCCACCTGCTGGCTGTAGCTTCGTATTTAGCGTACAGACATGAGAGTGGTATCACTCGAGGTTAACTCTCGGCAAGAAAGCAAAGGAGTATTTTCCTAAATGCCAAACTATTACACAAACTTTTCACAAGTAGGCCTATAGCTCTTGAGTAAATTTAGCCTACTTAGTTACCATGCACCATATCCAACCAATCCATCTCAAATTCAGTGATACACATCAAACTGGTGGCCATCTTTCCTTCATGAGGTTGCTGACAAAGAAAAAGAGGAAACCAAATGAAATATCTTCTTGAATGTGTCATAACAGCATAATCAAAGGCTTTTATGTAAGTCTGGCCTTTCCAAAATGACATAATTTAAAAATGGACTTACAGTAAGTTAAAGTAAAACTGCTGCTTTCAGAATGTACTCAAAAAAGCACCGGTAAACAAAAAAGCTACTCATTAAGGACAGCGCTTGTAATTAGTCACTTAAAAATACAGGATGAGTGTTTATGGCTAAACACACATCAGGGCACTGAGTTGAAGTTCCTCTGTTGACCTTCATGACAGTTTCCAGATTCATCTGCTCGTCCGTTTGTTTCTTCCAGTCTTTGAATCAAACACGTTGTTGTGTCTCAGGTGTGTGTCGGTATCCTCTGGGCATGTCAGGAGGGCAGATTCAGGACGAGGACATCTCCGCCTCCAGCCAGTGGTCCGAGTCCACTGCTGCTAGATATGGCAGGTAGGTCTCTCTCTCTCTCTCTCTCTCTCTCACACACACACACACACACACACACACACACGTGCTTCATAGTATGTTTACCCTGATAATGAGTGTGTGTGTGTGGGTGGCTTATCCTGTAAGGTGCCTGTGCCTGTTTATTTGCAGTAAGCCACAAACTGGGGTATCAGTTCTACTTAAAGCCACATGATTAAGGAGGCATTTCTCTCTGTGTGTGTGTGTAGGTGTGTGTGTGTGTGTGTGTGTGCAGAAGTACTTGGGTGGCCTTCAGTAAGTATCAGGGTAATGATGTAATAGACTTTCTTCCCCATCCATCCTGGCTGTGTTTTCAGTCTCGCCCAGCTCCCCCTGTTCCCTGCCAGCCCCTTGCCCCAAATTAACACTTTAAGATGAATTTACGACGCAGGCTGACACCGCGTGTGTTTTTATAACAGGCTGTAAGAACTGAAATCCACCACCGCACTCACTTTTACTTTCCTCTCACCTTTTCCTCTCCATCCTGTCCTAATTTTTCTTCTCCCTCGCTCTTTTCCCTTTCCTGCTGTAATGCTAATATGAACATCCACCCGCCGTTATTTCATCTTTTCCCTCTCCCTCCGCCTCCTTTTCGGTCTGTCCCTCTCCCAGGTTGGACTTCGAGGAGGGCGACGGCGCGTGGTGTCCAGAGATAACGGTCGAGCCAGACAGCCTGAAGGAGTTTCTCCAGATTGACCTGCGCTCGCTCCACTTCATCACCCTTGTGGGCACCCAGGGTCGCCACGCGGGAGGCATCGGTAATGAGTTCGCCCAGATGTACAAGATTAAGTACAGCCGCGATGGCAGCCGCTGGATCTCATGGAGAAACAGGCAGGGCAAGCAGGTCAGTCAACCTATCAGTCAGTGCTTTACACATGTCACTGTATAAGCTATTTTGACTTTTATAACAAACTTCTGATAAAGTGTGACTGTGTACTGATACTCATCATCTGATTCAGTCTCAATCATTAGTGAGCTTCTTCATGAGGTCAAGGTGTGTTTGCTTTACCTGCAGGTGATTGAAGGAAACAGGAACGCCTACGACATCGTACTCAAGGACCTCGAGCCGCCCATCATCGCTCGCTTCGTCCGATTCATGCCCGTCACAGACCACTCCATGAACGTCTGCATGAGAGTGGAGCTCTACGGCTGTGAATGGCTGGGTAAGAGGTGGCTGAGGCAGAAGGGAAAGAGTGTGATGAGAAAAGAGAGGACACGTAGGGACTGATGAGCGAGGAAGTGGAACAAAGATCACAGCTGAGATGAGGCACCAGTCCTGACCTTTGGGCCCATAAAGATAGATCAGCTGATTCTCTGTCACCTTTTCCTAACTAGCAGGACACTGTTTAAACAATGAGGTACACTACAATAATCATATCACTGACTAAATGTTGAATAACCACTTTAACCTAATGTTCCCCTATATTACCCCTAAATGTGAGAATCTTGTATCTTTGTTTCTGAAAAGTGCTGAAAATCACAGTTGTTATATGTGCACACTTGGCAAGTGTTAATTGCTGCTTCCAGTTAGGGAGCAGCACTCAGACACCCTGTTACTTTTGTTCTTTCCACAAGGTTCCCATACTCAAAATCTCAAGTTTAAAGTTGGTTAGATTAGGTTATTTGAGTACGAAGGAACAAAGGGATGTTTTTTGAAGAATTCAATATGGTAGAACAGAGGTGCTTAGCCTGCTAAAAAGTAAGGCTGAAAGTGCGGTCTCATTTATATTGTTTATTTCTTGTGCTTCCCCTTTGTTGTTAATGAGAATATTTTGGACAACTTGCTTGATTGGAAGTGTAAAAAACAACTAAATAATAAGAAAAGCAGAAAGTCCACATTCTTTGATAGCTGAAACTTTGTGGGCTGAAACTTTTAGGTTGTCAGTTCTCTAATGGCCCTCTAATAAAACATTTCACATATACTACATATTCTGTATCTGCTTGTCCCAGCCCATCATTAAAGTAATCTAATATCTCATATAATGGAAAATTCTACCCATGCCTTGTGTGTAATTTTGTAAATAATTCTCTGTAACTCGACTTGACATATTGGGAGCTGTAGTAAGCTTAAAAATCTCAACTACAATTTCAAACTTCTGTGGTTTTGAGCAATGCTGCTCTGCACGACATGAGTTTGGAATGATGGACTCAGAAAATGTTACGGGGTTATTTAATCTTAAAAAAATGACTAATGTTCTTTGCTTTACAGATGGTCTTGTGTCATACAACTCTCCAGCAGGAGAACAGATGAGCTTGCCAGCGTATCCTGTTTATGTCAACGACTCTGTCTATGATGGAGCTGTCATCCACAGGTGTGTGTGTGTGTGTGTTTCTGTGTGTATCCCTATTCCTTCCTTTTTCACACACCACCACTCTGCTTCATCATTGCTCTCATCCTTTGTCAGTACTTTTCCCCCTCACCTTGTTGTTGCCTGGTCACCATGGTGAAAGCAAAGAGACAGACGGTGGTGAGTGGGGTCATGGTGGTTTACTGTTAGGCAATACCTCATGGGAATGACTGAGTCAACCGTGCTTGTGAAGTTTAAAAAACCGGAATGAACCAATCAGTCTCCTGTTGACAGTAGTGTTTGGATTATGGCATGGTGAATAATGTCCTCCATGACACAGGCAGGCTTCCTTCTCTCTGTCAAGGCAACAGTGCAGAGGGAAAAGAAAATGGCCTTTATTACAATATCACAGCCAACAGCTAGTGAGGAATTGGTTTTACAATGCTGCCACCTAGTGTTAAATGGTTGTACTATAAAAACCTTTTAACAGAAGTGCTTACTTTGAAGATAAAGGATGTTGCTGGGATGTTCCTCTGTGTTTTCAGCCTCTCTTTTACACTCTTTTTTTCTCTGCTTCTCAGTATGACAGAGGGCTTGGGCCAGCTGACTGATGGAGTGTGTGGTCTGGATGATTTTACGCAAAGTCACGTCTACAACGTGTGGCCCGGGTATGACTACGTGGGTTGGAACAATGAGAGCTTCCCCAGCGGATATGTTGAAATCAGGTTCGAGTTTGACCGCACACGAAACTTTACCACCATGAAGGTGAGGCTCCTGATCATACGAGCTAATGTTATTCCCCCAATGTTCAGTTTTTACGTCTCTCATCAGTACTAAAAGCCTCCCCATGTGTCTTTATCTGCGTCCAGGTCCACTGCAACAACATGTTCTCACGGCACGTCAAGGCCTTCCGCCAGGTGGTATGTTACTTCCGCTCCGAAGCAGACTGGGAGGCCTCGCCGCTCTCCTTCAGCCCTGTGGTGGACGAGAAGAATCCCAGCGCCCGATTTGTCACCGTGAACCTGGCCAATCACATGGCCAGTGCCATCAAGTGCCAGTTCTACTTTGCTGACGCCTGGATGCTGTTCAGCGAGATCACCTTCCAGTCAGGTATAGAAGAACTGCGTATGGGTCAGCTTTGAGGCCTTCTTATTTAAGATGAACAATTCATTTCTGATCAGCTCTGTGCCGTCTGGCCTTTCAGATACAGCCATGTACAACACAACACTGGCTCCACCCAAGACGGGACTACCACCTAACATACAACCAGGTCAGTGATCAATCCACACACACACACACACACACACACACAATAAAACATTTTGTGACATGCATGACAAATAACAATATGGTCTAATATATAAAATATTTTGTTCTCAACAACCTTGTCTGAGCATTTGACAAAATTAGTACGCAGCAAAAGCAAAGAAACAGTAGGAAAAGGGAAAAAGACAAAGTGCTAAGTTGTGCAAGGAACCGTGAGGCAGTTTATCAGAATTAAGAGCATTTATTGTAAATGGAATAAATGTCAAAATCCTCAAAGAGAGGATGGTCTGGATTTACTGTGATGGATGTAGCAGTGATGCCCAGTTGTTTCCTGTTTTTCACATTTAGATCCCCGTACGTGTACCAACAAATCAGTGAGAAGGTCAGATTCTATGATGGATCTGGAAAATAACAGCATCAAGTTTCAACATAAAAAAAAAAAAAAAATTGATCCCACACAGAAAGTAGCTCTTCACACTTTCCACTTCTTGCCCTTTAGCAACGGTCTGAGCTGTTGTTGATGAGATGTTTGGCTTTCCTTTCGGCTCCCCGCTGCTTTTCTTCTCCAAAACAAAAGAGAAAGAAAGCACAAGAGAGCAAAAGAAAAAGATAAAGAGAGAGAGATTATTTTCCTTTCTGATCAGTAACCTAACATTTCCATGGCCCTGATAATGGCCTTAATGGAGGTTTCTCACGGCAAACATTTCAACTTGTCATAGAAGAAAAAGCACAGGTGAAACTAATCACATTCATTAATTGGCTCTTTTCCATTTAGGTGTGTCAGCATGCAAAATCGCAGGGTCCTTAATTTGGTACACCTAAATGGAATGAAGCCATTAGTTACAAACAAAGGTTTATTCTGCTTTTGCAACACATTTTACAAAAGTCCTTGAAACATTGACATTTTTGTCAGTCAAAACTATCACTGAGTCTAGTTATTTGGATTGGCAAATACTTATATATATGGTCCCCCACATACACATGCATGCGGACAGTACAGTCTCCATCTTAAAATGGTGTCTGTCCCTGTTCCCTCCACAGAAGACGACCCCACCCACAAAGTAGACGACAGCAACACCCGGATTCTGATTGGTTGTTTGGTGGCCATCATCTTCATCCTTGTGGCCATCATTGTCATCATCTTGTGGAGGCAAGTGTGGCAGAAGATGCTGGAGAAGGTGAGCTCGTCCCTGCTGTTCAGTTATGTTGTGCATTTCCATTGAGATTCCTGAGTCTTCTTTCGGGAGGTGGTCAGATCTGTTCCTTCACCCCCCCAACGTCCTTCATTCTAGGCCTCTCGCCGGATGCTGGATGATGAACTAACTGCTAGTTTGTCAATACAGAGTGAGACGTTCGCCTACAACCACAACCAGTCGAGTACAATCAGTGAGCATGAGTCTAATTCCACGTATGAGCGCATCTTCCCCCTCGGTCCCGACTACCAGGAGCCGTCACGCCTCATATGTAAGCTGCCGGAGTTTGCTCAGAGCTCAGAGGAGCCTGGTAGGTGGACTCACACGTCTGCTTACATATACACGTCCATTTAAATTGATAATCAACATCCCTCATCTTGTTGAGATTCCTAGTTACAGTTTTCCATATTGTGTTCCAGCTTCTACCAGCACAGCAGCTTCTAAATCCACCTCAGCTACTATAGCCCAAGATGGCGTCCCTCACTACGCAGAGGCAGACATTGTGAACCTGCAAGGCGTGACTGGAAGCAACACATACGCCATACCTGCACTAACTATGGACCTGTTGTCAGGGAAGGATGTTGCAGTGGAGGAGTTCCCACGGAAGCTGCTCACGTTCAAAGAGAAGCTGGGAGAGGGCCAGTTTGGAGAGGTGTGTGCTCTTCGCCAGGCTTCAGCAGGCTTCTTGCAGCTTTAGATAAGCTCAAAAAACTCTCCTTTCTGCTTCCTCTTCCTCTCAGGTGCACCTGTGTGAAGCAGAGGGAATGCAGGAGTTCATGAATAAAGAGTTTTTATTTGACATCCCTGAGGACCAGCCAGTTTTAGTGGCTGTGAAGATGCTCCGTTCTGATGCCAACAAAAATGCAAGGTATCGACTCTAGATGCCCGAGTGATCTGCACCAAATACCTCAGTTTAAACTGAAAATAAATCTTGAAAATGAACATGTTAAGTTTATATAATTGATTTCTCTTTGTGTAAAGTATGTCTCTTACGTTTTGTGTGTTTGGTAGGAATGACTTCCTGAAAGAGATAAAGATCATGTCACGTTTGAAGGACCCCAACATCATTCGCCTGCTAGCTGTGTGCATCTACAGCGACCCTCTCTGTATGATCACAGAGTACATGGAGAATGGAGATCTCAACCAGTTTCTGTCCCGCCACGAACCAGAGGGACAACTTGCTATGCTCAGCAATGCACCTACTGTCAGGTGAGTGTTTGTGGACGCACAAGTAGCCTGTTTGTGTGTGTTTTTGTCTCTTCCCAACACAGGACACTGTTTCTTTTCCATCCTCTCCAGCTTCAATAACCTGTGCTACATGGCCGCTCAGATAGCATCGGGGATGAAGTACCTCTCCTCTCTAAACTTTGTTCATCGAGACTTGGCCACGCGGAATTGCCTGGTGGGCAAAAACTACACGATAAAGATAGCTGACTTTGGCATGAGCAGAAACCTGTACAGTGGTGACTACTACCGCATCCAGGGCAGAGCGGTACTGCCGATACGCTGGATGTCATGGGAGAGCATCCTGCTGGTAAGGGCCACGACTTAACGAAAGATTTGAATTTTATTATAGAGAAAATGTCTTTATTTAATATTTTCTTGACATGTTTGTTGAGCCTCCCCTTCGTTTATGCGTGTATGTCCTGGAATTTAACCGACAGATTTGCAGGTTGTGCAGGAAAATGTGCTCATCGCTGTTTTCTTGTGCAGGGAAAGTTCACCACAGCTAGCGATGTGTGGGCCTTTGGGGTGACCCTGTGGGAGATACTAAACTTCTGCAAGGAGCAGCCTTACTCTCAGCTCACTGACGAGCAGGTGATAGAAAACACGGGGGAGTTTTTCAGGGACCAGAAAAGACAGGTGAGTGTTGTTTCATCTACACATAAAAACCTGTGAATCTTAATTTCTTAAAGGCTTAATTTCTTGCTCCCTGTCGTGCAGATCTACCTGCCTCAGCCTGTGCTGTGCCCAGACTCGCTCTACAAGATCATGCTGAGCTGCTGGAGGAGGAACACAAAGGAACGGCCCTCCTTCCAGGAAATACACCGAGCCCTCCTGGAATAACAGCCTTAAGCCGGGGCAATGTTTAAGACACTGATTCCCAGTCTGCTCATCTCTGGAAGGAATGGTGCACGACAAGAGTAGACCATGATTCAGACACAATCCAGGTTTAAGCTATCTTGTTTCAGTAGAGAAACAGGGTGAGAGAGCCACCTGTGGGCTCCAAGCTACGATTTGGGAAACACTGTTTCATGGACACTACAAAGATGGACTACCAGAGACTTTCGGTGTGTGTCACTTTGAGTTTAATTAGCACAGTCACGTTGGCTAAGATGTTTTATAGACATACAGGTATTCTTAGAAAAATCTACTCTGTTTCATAGTACACCAACCCCAAAACTCACCCAGAAACGTGACTAAGGTTTGGTTGTGACATTTGTTGTGATGAGGAAGCCAAAATTAAATGTAGCAAGTGACGTTCGGCACTTTTGAAAATGTATTTTAATTTCGTTTTTTAATATGAGTTCAAATTTCCCATGTTACAGTGTTTGATAACAAACGTGTGCAACATTGCTGAAGAACTTTCTTGTGTTTTTGTTCTGGAAGACTGCTTGAATGTAGAGGGGGGGCCGTTACTGTCACATTTCATTCAGTTTCATGTATTTCATCTCAACTTCTCAGACAAACTCCACACGTTTAGAATAACAAGCAAATATCAAGTCTTTCTCATATCCCTGTTGTTTTCCTACGGTGATTTGAACATGAAATGTATATGACTGTGTATTTTCAATAGATAAGTCTAAATCTCAAATAGCAATATTTTGTATTAATATTTATATGTTCATATGTGTTTGTTGTGTTTATGTTTTGTTGATATATTTGTGGATTGATATGCTCTTTAACTGACGTGTTTGGAGTATCGTATTTGATTTTGTAACTTTCCCGCTTGCATTTTGGATCAAAACACCAAACTGCTTCAGAATACTGCAGACTGTTATTGTCTTGCATTGATCACAAACTAAGGTCAGCAGCGAGCTCTCTGATAAGTGATCAGATGTTGCAAGCAGCTGATAAGGAATCCAAGCTGTGTTTTGGCCATGCGCTATGTCGGTTCAACAGTATGTGTTCACGGTCAGCATCGCTGGGAAGATGTTACTGAGTGTGTTGTGGGTGTCGAACGAGTGGATGCATTCCTGCTTATCGTTCGTCTCAGCTGGCAAAGAAAGTATATCGCCTTTTATATCAGGAATGTAGAGGAAATGGGAATATTCAGCCAAAATAATGTGTTTGATTGGAACGATGGAATTGGTATGACTGCTTCAGATTAGTTTATATTAGCTCACCTAAACTATCTAACACAGCTAATGACTCATCTACAGCTTTTAGCTATCAGCAGTCAGTTTGTTCTTCCTTTTATTGATGTATGCTGGATTCTCTCTTCTTCTTTTCTGGCGTAATTCTGTGTATAACCCTCTAATAGCTTGAACTTCATACTGTTCCAGCCAGTTCAGCTCTTTTTACAGGCTCTCCCCTCTTATCAGAGGCCTTTGTCCCACTTACCTCGTGCTTTAATGCTTGGTACTTTCAACTTTTATGAGGAAGTCCTTATCCTTCTGTGTTATGCAATCTAGGCAAACGAGTAAGTTAAATATGATATTTCGGTTTGGAGACAGATTTGGGTATTTGTGAAGCATGTGGTGATTCCCATCGGATAAAGAAACCCGGAGGCAGATGTATAGCTGTAAAAAATGTAATGGCACCCTGGCAAATTTCATGATGAGTTTTATTACATATTTGTACTCAAATGTTTGTTTTTCTGTGAGAATGTTTTTTATATACGTTGTAAACAAAAGTTGTACATTGATAGACAAAATACAAATAAAATTTAAACAGGGAATTCTGTCTTTGAGAGCTCTTATTCACAAGTACTGAATATTTGATACTGTGTGGGCGGTCCTTGAAGCTGAGCCGACTGGTATCAGGATCTCATTGGCTGAGTGCTGCTGTAGTGTCCAATCACAACATGGAGGCGGAGTGATGAGCATGACTCCACAGGAGAGGAAAACACTCCGTGGACCGGACACAGAACTTGTTGCTTTGAAAGAACATTTAGCAGTAAATTTAGTGTCTTTCTGTATGCAGTTTGTTTCCAGCTTGGACCTGAAAAGATGAATAAGGTGGTTTTGGTGACAGGAGCAAATAGGTAATGGCTTTATTTAATGTTTTTATTATAAACCTCAAGTCTGGCATCTTAAGTGTAATGGATTCATGACACGAGACACCTTGCATCCAGATCTTTAATGAAATCTTTTACATTTTTAGTGAATTTTTAGCTTAAATCTCCTTGTCGAGAGAGTCCTAGCCCAAATGGTAGCATCATTTTGTCATATACAGTACATGTATGTGGAATAAACAAGATTATTTTGGTCAATAATGTAATCAAAGTGAACTTTGTAGCTGCTATGTCTTGGTTGTAATAATAGGTAGTACAGTACATTGCATGTGTTTTCCCTGCAGTGGCATTGGCCTGGCGCTGTGTGAGCGTCTCCTCTCACAGGACACAGAGGGCCTCCAGCTGTGTCTGGCCTGCAGGAACATGCGCAGGGCTCAGGCTGCTCGCTCTGCCCTCCTCACCTCTCACCCCACAGCCCAGGTGGCCCTGCTGCAGATGGACACCAGCAGCATCTCCTCAGTCATCTCCGCTGCACAGGAGGTCAAACTCAGGTGGGAGGATAGACTCACAGCAGCACGGCAGTCAAATGCACATTCACATACTCATTATACAGTCAATACAGAGCAGGTGAGTTTTATGTATGTAACAGAACTGAATATGTGTGACTTTGGTTGTCTACTGCAGGTATAACCGGCTGGATTACCTCTACCTGAACGCAGGAATCATGCCAAACCCACAGTTTGATGTAAAAGCCTTTTTCAAAGGCCTCTTCTCCAGGTACTACTCCAGGATTTTACATGCTACACTGGATGTGTGTGTCAGAAAACACCTTACTTCTGAAGCTACTCCAAATTACTGAACTGCATTGGTGTCTTTTGTTGACACATCCAGCCTATATACAGTATCTATTTTAAAATTGCTTATTTCAAACATCTATCTCCCATGCTGCCTTTCTAGAGCTCAGATTTCTATAACGTCTTTATTGCAGCAATATCATCACCATGTTTGCCACTGGGGAGGGGATTCTGACGCAGAAAGACTGTGTCACCCCTGATGGCCTGCAAGAAGTTTTCACAACCAACCTCTTTGGTCACTTCCTACTAGTGAGTCACTGCTATTTTGGCTACTTAATGATCTAGTAGTATAGTCTGACCCACACATACAGTAGAATATAAAACAAAACCATGTTTGCTTCAGTTTTCTGCAGGGAGAGTCATTCTTGTCAGCCCTTTACCCGTGATGGAATAAATATAGGTGATACTAGATCCGTCTGTCACTTAGCAACAATGCTCATTAAAAATTAACAGTGCGTACTGTTCTAGCCATAAGGTCACTGCGGACAGTATTCTGCTTACTGCGCAGTTGCAGATTAATTCTGATGCATATTAAGTTGCCATCGCAGAGAAACCCTCTCAAAGTTCCTATTTAGACTTTCAAGAATTATAAAGCCATCTTTGCTGCTGTATTCACACATAGTTTAGACAGGAAAAACACTTTCTTAGACAGTTGGAGTTAAAGTGAAACATAATATTTTGGTAAGGTCTTTTTTGAAACACTCAATAAAGTCAATAACGTTTTGCAGGAAGTTAACTTTGATGATTAGTTTAAGGAATCTGAAATTACTTTAGTAGAATCTATGTCATTATAATCTATGTCATTATAATCAGTTAGTTTAAGATATAGATGTGTAAAAGAGCATTTCGTGAGTGAAAAGAAATGAGTAAGATAGTTATTTCACCTGTTTCTCACACAAATCAATCAAGTTTCTAAAATGAAGTTTAATTTTTTTAATTCAAATCAGTGATCTGCCTCTTTTTGCCTTGTTTCAAGGCAAACTGCAGCGGAAACAAGTGTGCAAGTTGTCTTTTTCAGATTAGATTATTATTTAAGGCTGAAACTGAGCCTTGATGACTTGTTAAGATGTGTGTTTTTTTTTTTTTAAATGAGTATTGTAATGCTGTGGTGTTCTCAGATCAAGGAGCTGGAACCAGTCCTGTGCCATGCAGGCCGGACCTCCCAGCTGATCTGGACCTCCTCCAGCAACGCGCACTGCTCAGCTTTTACCCTTGAAGACATACAGCACCAGAGAGGCGCCCAACCTTACAGCTCCTCCAAATATGCCTCCGACCTGCTCAGCCTGGCACTCAACACACACTACAACAAGCAGGTCAGCTCTCACGCACCTCACATGCTGTGTATCACCCATTCGGGCAAGGTGAACTTTTTTACCTCCCATGATGTTGATGACTATAATCCTGCTTTCTAGGGTTTGTACTCATCCGTCATTTGTCCTGGTTTTGTGATGACCAATCTGACCTTCGGTATCCTGCCCTTCTTCCCAGCCTTCCTCTGGACCCTGCTTATGCCTGTCTTTTGGCTTGTGAGTGCAACTCTGACAGTACAAATCAGGCCTAGAATTTCATCATTTTAGGGGCAGGGCCACTTGACCTTTGTTGTTGTATATTTACAAATGGCCAATAATGGTACAAACTCCTGAGTCAAAAGTTCATACACTGACTGAAAAATACTGACACATAATACAACTGTGTAAAGATGGCTAACAGCAAATTACATAATAAACTGATTCACTGAAGAATAACTGGTTTACAGTTGTTTTGGTGTGTTGTTAGCTAGCTAATTAACTTTATTGTTGCTTCTTGAATCATAATTTTCCCCACATTCTAAAAATAAATGTGCACTGGCAAATCAGGATGAGTTCGATTAAGTCTCCTGGTTGGCCGGTAGATTTGTGTCAAACTATCGTCACAAATAGCTCGGTTTTCCAGCAGTTCTGGCTCGAAATTGAGCACACCACTGGTTAAGTCACTGGCCCTCATGGCCCCCATGAAATTCCTGCCCTGGTACAAATTATTGACACACACCTGTTTTTCCATTTAGCCGTGTTTGTCTTTGTGCTGTGATGGATGTGAGAAGAATATCAAACTGGAATTATTTGGTCGTATCTAAGTGCATCTTTCTTTCATGATCTCAGATAAGAATGTTCACCAACACTTTCACCCTGACACCTTATAATGGAGCTGAAGCCCTGGTAGGTAAAACTAATTTTCTAATTTCCAAAACACAGTATAGTACAAATTCATTCATGAATGCTGCTCTTTCTTGCAGTTCTGGCTATTTAAGCAAAAGCCCGAATCACTGGACCCTCAAGCCAAGTACCACAGCTTAACATCTGGGCTAGGCAACAACTACACACAGCCACGTAAGGTATGAGAAAGGAATACTATCCATTAAAATTAAGTTTGAATAGTCTTTTTAAATACTTCATGTGGTGAGTTTTGTGTCTTCTGTTCCACTTTGCAGATGGATATCGATTTGGAAACATCAGAGGCTCTGTATGAGAAATTACGGCAACTAGAAAGTGAGGTGAGAAAGAAACTGAAGGAAAAACAAAAAGAATCCCAGCATGTTCACGGTAGTCCTGCAGGACCTGGATCATCTTGATGCACATCACACATTTCTGGGATGGAGAGTATTTTATTCCTGTCTCGCAGCCAGTCACCTGGAAGCAGCATGCACATACTGGCTGTCAGACCTTCACAAAAAAAAAACACTCCCCTGCCTGACACAGCAAGACTGAATTCACAGCTCAAAAAAGCAAGTTACAGTGAGTCTATAAGCATTTTAAGTTTGATTTACTGCTTCCATCTTTTTTATCTGTATCAGGAAATAAAGTGTCTGTTATAGGACAAAGAACCAGAATGATGTATGTTGTGATGGTTTGGGAAAAGCAATAAAACTGAGCATTGCCTGTTTTCATCCACTTAATCCCTCTTCTTTTCAATCCATTCACTCCGTAAAATATGATATTATATGAGAACAACACAGCTTTGCAAATATGCAGACATGGACAGCAGGCTAGGTCACCAACTTTTCAGCCTATGCGGTCCAGGATATCTCCAATCTGGTTGTTAATTCCACGATCCTCGCGGCAAAATGCAGTGCAGTCTGACAGCAGACTGTCAGTATCATCCCAAAAGTTTACATAAGTGGTCTGTGTGAGCCCATCCGCGGTGTACGGCGGAGCCGGCAGATGAGTACAGGCGCACCTGACAATCCGCTCTGGAGGATTTGGGGCGAAAACCGAGCAGGCATCCCCGTGCTCCGCTGCTTGTTTCCCGGTCCCACACTCCTCCTCTGCTCCGCTCAGTTTCGGGTTGCAAAAAGCCCACACCATCCCGCAGAAATAGACGAAAAACGTGCCCATGACCATGACCATGAGCGCGTAGGCCTCTATCATGGCTTTGGTGACTGGAGATGCCATCTTTGGATACGCGGGGATAACAATCGTTCCCAAAGTGCGTTCAGGAGGGACTGTCGGTGCGACTGGCATCATCCTGTGGGCTGGACCACTTTCAGCACAGCTCCGTTCACTAACGTGACACAGAGACAATCAGAAAATGAATGACAGCTGTTGTTGCCACCACTCCCCTTGAACTAAATGTACAGTATAAGTGGTCATTATGGCAGCTGTGTGAGAAATAGAACAAAAGTCAAGCTGTAGGGGGAATAAACCCATTTTGATATTATTAAACAAAATGAACATTGCACAAAAACCCAGGGCGCTACTATAATTATCATATTATTAAACCCCTTAATTAAAATGACAGTGAAATCCAACTGGTAAGTGAAGTGTGGAGAAGTGTAATGGGTTTGCCTCATAGGAAGAAAGCCTCATATTTACATAATTAATTGATAATTAATTTAATATTGCATTCAATATACACATGGAATGCAATATTTACAGTAATTGCTTCATTGTTGGATTAAAAATGGAAATGTATATCATTAAATATTACATGATTTTCAGTAGCTTCCCACTGAGTCCTGTATGATAATGTGATAAAGCCAGAAGGAGCTGAAAAGTTAGGAAAATTAGTTGACCTTTAAAATCCTTCCAGACAGTGAAAAACTTCTGTCTACAGCCTAATTGAAAATTTGAGTAATTGAGATCATTCTGGACAGAATTCAGAAAAACAGATTAAGCTGAACACGATTCTGCTACAGACTCCTGAATACCCATTTAAAACTATTTTTAAAGGTAGTCTTTTCATCCTGTTTGTGTTTGGGTGTCTCTGGGAATACCTTAGGAGTGTTAATAAGTAAACTGTAAGAATCATCTTTGTATTTATTTATACATTTAAACACACCTTAAGCGCGAGAGTGATCACACAGCTCAGAGTTCCCTAACAAGCCTGTCAGCTAGCAGCACCCACAACTCCCAAAATACTATCAATGAGACTGTCAAGCTCGGGTTTAGTGCCTTTTTGTTGGGCTTGAATATGTTAGCCCAAGTTTTAACCACCGGGTCAAAAGCTAGCCAGGACATAATATACTTACATTATAAGATACCACAACAAAACTATAACATCCTGTGTGAATGGTGCGCTAAGACCATTGGACACATGCAGTGATACTCTGATAGCATCAAATATTGAAATTAAAGCCATTTGTCTTAGTGTTAAATGTTTAGTTCTTGAAAAAAACAAACATTTAAAGACAATTCATTGTCTTGCACAATAATTCCTACAGGTCCTCACAACTGAACCATACAGTATTCCTGAGGGACTTTTTTCTAAACATTAATACACTCCAGTGTAAAAATCTAATTGATCAGATCTGACATGAGGAATAAGCAAACCACTAGCGTCCATTTATTAAAATGAATCAATATACTTTTTTAAAGTTTTGATAAAATACATTTTATTCTGTAACTCTTGAACCATTTCAGTTATCCTCAAACTTCTTTTTCTGTCATTTATTCATCCAGTCAGTTTCAGCCTATTAATTTGAAAACAGCTCTGGGTTTTGTCAAAACTTCTAAATCATGTAATAAGGAAGCAGAGAAAACTTATCTCTATGCGATTATCTATGTTGCTTTTCCTGTTCATGATCAAAAGTGTTGAGATAACATCCACTAGAAGACACTACAGAGCACAAACCTCCACCAAAAGCAATGCTGCTTCAGAATGGCAGCTGACTGAAAAAGTGTTACAGTGTTGGAATTCCCCAATAACACCTGCGTGCAAGATGATGTTTACATAATCATCAATGTGGAGATCCCAAATTCAGATTACCCCAAAAAGATACTTCACTGTGTCTCTGGCATTTTTGCCTTTATTTGGCAGAGATAGTACATAGACGACTGAGGGGAGGTATAACGTGCAGCTAAGGTCCTCAGACAGAATTGAATGGTCATGACTGTAAACCCCTAGGTCACCAGGATGACCCCATTTGGAGATTTCTAGATAAATTGCTAATAAATAAATAGACAGATGTTGGCCTATGCATAAACAGACACACAAGGGTTAAAATATAACCTCTTTCCAAACTGGTAAAGGTCATACCTGAAACAAAACTTAGCTCTAATCTCATATAAATGTATAAAAAGATTGATGATGATTGATAAATATAATTTTCAGCATCTTACTGATATATTACTTTCATAAAAAAAAATGTTTTCTTTACCTGACATACTCATACTCATTACAAGGCTTTAGTGTCTTTAGGGAGTGGCACGGTTGGTTGGTATACTTTATACTTATATATACACTATATATATATATATATATATATATATACATATACACACTATATATATTCAGGGGAGCGCGAAGATGTGTGCTGTGTGATTGTGGTGGGCCGGTCTGGGCCAACATGCCAGGGCCAATTTTTTTGTCTCAGCCCAGGTCAGTTCAGCCCAGGTCAGTTCGCATCTCTGTAAAGTCACCATGTTTTACTGTACAGAACCACATTTTCTATTAATCAGGCTGTATTACCCCAATGAGTGGTGCTAAGCCCATATCTAAACACAAGAGTGAAATATTGTTTACACTAGCAGCACATGCACGGTTTAAAGAGGGCCTGGGGCTCAGTGTAGAGTGAATACTTGTTTTGAGCTTGCAGGTTTAAATGGCAGGACAATCTGTCAGTGTTGAGCTTGTACTCTTTGATGAAGTTTACTACAGATTTTGTCAGTAATTACTAAAGTATATGTTGACCTGTCTTCACATCCTGTCTTCCATCTTAGCTGAAACATATTAGCTACAAACAGATGCTCTGCTGTCTCTCTTAGAGGTTTGCAAAGGTATTATGAGAGTATAAAACAGAAGTTGAGCCCTCTTTAGTTTGAAATCCGACATACTGTTGTAGACAACAGTTAAACAGTCTAAGGAGTTTTTTTCTGAGGAGTCAAAACAAGATATCAGAGTGTGTGTAAGGTAACCCATGCTTGGCTTTACAGAGGCTAGCAACACTAGAGAGACTCGCATTGTGGGAAGTGTAGTTTTTCATTGCTCTGTTATGTAACTAAGTCAATGCTACCTCGTTTCCAAAAAGACTACATGTCCCATCCGCGCCAACCCTTAGGTCCCGGATGTCTATCGCGCCGGAAGAGAAGAAGGTCCTTTTCCCAGCCATCTTGTGGCTTCATCTAGCGAAGTGTTCGCACCAAGCCTCGTAGAATCGGAGGAAAATCCTGCTGAAGGGGCGCCATCATGCCCGGACAAATGCAAGAAGGTTTTGGCTGTCCCATAACCAATCGGTTCGACCAGTTATTTGACGACGAGTCGGATCCGTTTGAGCTGCTGAAGCAGGCCGAAGTGAAGAAGAAGGAGGCTCCTGCTCCTGGTGCCGCCAAGACTGCAGCCCAGGCTGCCAAGCAGCCGAAAAAGGAGTCCCAAAAAGACAGAAAGGCCCCACTGGGTGACAAGAAGGAGGAGACCCAGGCACCCGTCCCACTTAAGAAAGATGGTAAAATCTATTTCTGCGTTTTAGGTGTTAGTCAAGCTGCAAGTAAAAGATTTTAGGCTAACAGGCTAAGTTGCTTGCTTACTAGCTAGCAACGGTTCATAAGCCCCCGTGACATGAGGTCCGCGTGGCTGCTTTTGTGCCCCTGTTGTCTGTCAGTTGCTGGAACGATGACATGTATTCAAACGTGTAATTCAATGGGATGTGTGGGCCTTAAGCGATTCGGTGATAAACAGTTTGCAGGCCAACTTGTTTTGGCTTGCCTCCCCCCCACCACCAACACTGATCGGCCTTGTTGAACAGGCAGAACCCGAAAGCCTGGCTCACTACAGAAAATGGCCTTAAGATGTTTAAATGTTACTCCTGTCAAGTCGTGACTTTCAGTAAGACCACTTTTTGTTGACTTTGCCCAGAATTAGCCGAAAGTAGGTTGTTTCTACTGTTTTATTTTTAATGTGTTGAAATAAACCCGGACTGGTTAAGTTAAAATTTCACACGTGCTAAAGTAACTTGAAGTAAACCCGGTAACTTTATCGTGGTGGATTTGCAGGTGGATTTGTCAGGCATTAGGAGCAGCACCGCTCTCATGGTGATGAACCTCGTGGTTGTAGTGTGGGGTGTGTAAAAGCACAGCCTCCAAATTGCCACTTCCTATTGGCGCACAATACATGTGATCGGCCTGCCTCAAATCATTTACTTTCCCGTTTTGGGTTTCACCAGATATTATCTACACACCAGATTATCTATGTAGAATGTCTTAATATTTCATTTATCGTGTAGCCTGTACAAATTAGCTGAAAGTGCACACTTTGGTGTTGCAATGTGTTCGTACTAACTTAAATTTACCACGCATCCAGTGTCAGGATTTGACTCTGAGATGGATACCTGCTCACAGGCAGTTAGTTGGCCATTATCGTCATGTAAGTCTGCCAAGAAGTGTGCTCATATCTGTTTGCTTGAGAGAAGATGAGACAGGTGCGCCGCCTATGGTGCACCCAGCTGCTGCTGTGTAGTAGAGGGTGTCTATTTTGGTAGCTGGTGATTTAGTCAATGGGTGGGACTTGTTGTTACACTCTGCCAGTGGCAGTCAACCATGTGCCATGGAGGGTTAACCACTATGTAGGCATTAATACAACCACAGAGTGGCCAGGTGATTTAACTGATCAACACACACTTTTCAGTCAGAGTAGGAAGCAATGAGTGAACATGCTGCAAAGTGCAAACTCTTGATCCCTTTTTATATAACGTAAGATTACTCAACTCTGTAGTTTCTTCCACAACATTTTTGATATTTTTGTGCCCTCAATAGTTTCAATTGTTTATACTATGTTTTATTAATCAGATTACATTGCAGACAGAAGAAAGTTGCACAGTATTTAATAAATGTATCCTGCCAGCTGCCTTAGTTATTTAATTCTGCACATTAATTGGAATTATTTGCTCCATTTAAACTGAACAATCACCACCTCTTCTTTCTCTTGTCTGGGGCCTCAGCAGTGGGTCCTGATCTATCAATGCTATTGGTCCTCTAATCCTCCTGTTGTGGTCAATCCTAGGTCCCGGCATGAGGAGAATGGGCCGCAAGCCGGAGGGCGATGGCTCCAGACCCCAGGGCGGCCAGGGAGAGGGGCGCCCCCCCACAGACAGACGGCCTGTGGACAGGCGGCCCCCACGCCGCTTCGAGAGGCCTGCTGGTGACGCTGGCGAGAAGCCCGAGGGAGGCGAATTCTCAGTGGAGAAGTGAGTTCAGTTCCCAATCAGCAGACATTTTAATTGTGCAGCAACTATATATGAAAAGAGGACGAGGAGGAGAGTGAATCCACTATTATACCTTTTTGTTTTCTTCAGGGTTTTTCTAGCTCCACATGAGGCAAAAGCAGGACTCAGTAGGGGGTGGGATGGGGTAGGGTCAGCAACTGTTAAAGGCGTTGTTTCCAGTGATAAGGCTTAGTATGTTAAAGTTTTGCCCAAACTGCTACAGGCACATGTGGCTCTTTATCTCATCAGTTTACTTGTGTAAAATTTATACGACAAACAAAAAAAATTCAAAGTCCAAATGTGGATTTAGACCAACTTCTAACATCAGTCAACCAAGGCCAAGTTAAAAGCCATAACCAAATACATAATCACAGTCTATAGACCTCCTCCTAATTTTAAGGAATTGTTGAATATGCATTAATAGCATTTGCATGAATGTACTGGTTTTCTAACTGTTAACATTCTTTGCTAATCTTGCTGTCTACTTTGTCACTTAATAAAACTCAACTGAAGTGGTAAATAAAATAAAGCCTGTAGATGGCCTTCCTTAGATCTAAGCTTCTGGCGGAGAACGGAGAAACCCGTGCTTTGATTGGGTTTTGACCATATTGTTTGTCCCTCTATTTAGACCCATTGGTGATAGGCCGATGAGAGGACGCGGCGGTGGGAGAGGAGGCCGTGGAGGCAGAGGACGTGGCATGGGCCGCAGTGATGGCTTTGATTCCAGAGGGAAACGTGAATTTGATAGACACAGTGGCAGTGACCGATCGTAAGTACATTTTCAGCTCTTACATCGCCCATAAATAAAATATTCCCTGTTAAAGACGTTGGTGTGTTTTCACGCCGTGCACGTGTTGTGATCCTGGCTAAAGCAAATGTTGTTTCAGTAGTCTGAAAGGTGAGGAGAAGCGTGGTGGAAGTGGATCTCACAACTGGGGCACCGTCAAGGATGAACTAAAGTAAGTTCTCATATATGCAACTAAGAACATGAGGAAATGACACTTGGTGACACTGCTTATCGATTCCATATTGTATCCTGGTTCAGAATCGTGTCAAATTATTGATTAAGTCAAAATACACTCTGTTGCCAATTTATTAGGTAACGAGCTGTGTAAAAATTGGCTCTTCGTGCAGGTTAAATGTTCAGTTTTTGTTGAACCTGCTTATAGAGAGGTGTTAATTCAACTTTATGGTCATTTTGGAGGCTGTAGTTTGTGGTGCTGTTGAACTGTATTGTGTCATACTGTTACTAACAATTTAGTTGATATAAATCGAGATGACTAAATTTCTGAGAAATACCCAAGTATAATGCGATACACTTCGACAGCACCACTACAGCCCTGTATGTATGTATGAATGAATGAATGAATGAATGAATGAATAAATCCCGGTAGCGCACCTGGTAGAGCGTGTACCATTAAGGCTGAGTCCTTAACTCAGCAGCCGGGGCCCTTGGCTGCATGTCATCCCCTCTCTCTCCCACCCTTCCTGTCTCTCTCTACAGCTGTCACTATCCAATAAAGGCAAAAATACCCCAAAAGATATTCTAAAAGAATATAAAATACATATAGAATAAATATAAATGACCATAAAGTTGAGTCAACACCTTCAAGAAAAACTGAACATTATAACCTTCATGGCCGGCTGTAAATTACAATGATTTTCCCCATCCTTTGTAGTTAAACAGCAAAATGAATATAAATATTATGTGGCTTGCCATGCATAAACCAAACAATCGATGAGCACAATGGAAAAGAGTATTTCTTAATAATTCCCAAGTTGTCATTACCAAGCCTTATGTCTTTGTCAATAGGAAATGTTGACATCTGACCATGATTTGTTTTTTCTTTATAGTGAGCTTGACCAATCAAACGTCACTGAAGAAAACCCTGAAGGAGAGGAGCATCCACCTGCTGACTCTGAGAATAAGTAAGTTGTTTTTTTTTTTGTCTTCATATGCCTGACCAATTAGAATAAACTGTGGAGAGATTTTGTTTTTGCTGCAATTGAGTAGCTAGTGTTGTAAGCAAGAACACCAAGTGAAATCAACCTGGATTTATGTCAAACATTAACGTTGTGGCACTGTGTGTGTGTGTGCGTGTGTTGAAGGGAGAATGAGGTTGAGGAAGTGAAGGAGGAAGGCCCCAAGGAGATGACTCTGGATGAATGGAAAGCAATGCAGGACAAGGAGCGGGCCAAGGTGGAGTTCAACATCCGTAAGGCCAACGAGGGAGCTGAATGGAACAAAGGATTTGTGCTGCACAAGTCCAAGGCAGAGGTGAGTCCAAACCACATCTCTACTCGTTCTGAAAACATCCATATTTCACACTCGGTTGGGGGATGACTATGATAGACCATACAAATATTATGCAGGTTCTTGGTGTCAGTTCAAATGGAACCACATTTCATGCCAAGGCAATGAAATAAGCAACCCCAACAACCCATTATTATCGGTGGACCCATCACTGTAGAGATTTCAATGCAGGACTGTCTGTCCACACACATAAGTGTTGCGTCAGTTTCCTGTGAATGACAGCGGGGGCTTTAATTAGCTGCTAAACAAAAGTGCAAGCTGCACGTCAGTAGGTGAGAGTTGCAGCTGCCTGACACCTGTGTCAGTTCATTTCACTTTTGTTTTTTTTATTATAGTATACTTAAAACGGAGATGTCTGCATAGAATGTTTTAAGCAATTAACCAAAAATTCAACAGTGTAAACCAAAAGCAACACTGACTCACGTAGTTTTGCTCACATCTGTATGTGCGGTAAACACTTTTCTCTCACCTTTTGTTCTGCATTTTCATTCAAGACAAACAATTAAGACTGAAGGGCAAATGCTTACTGCACTTAATCAGGCCAGACATGAATCGATGGCATTTACTGGCGAGGCCAGACCCACATTGAGCCAGGATGGCTGGAAGATGGAGTTGTAGATTTATGCACGCAGGAAATGTAGGGCTTGATTGGAAATTGTTTTGTTTTTTTTAATAGAATTAAATTGTAGTGTCTCGTAGGGTTTTGCTCATCAGGTCATCAGGAGTTAATGTTTGGATTGTTTTGCATTTCTCCAACACAGGATAAGAAGGGCGATGTGATTGACCCTGAGGTTGATGAGTCTAAGGTAAAATCTCTACTGTTTTTACTCAAATCATACGTGGAAACAAAATAAGCCGGACGTACAAAACATAATCCGTTTTTCTAATTCAGTTAGAGGATGAGCATCACTTCCGGAAGCCAGCCAATGACATCACGTCCCAGCTGGAGATCAACTTCGGAGACCTGGGCCGTCCAGGCCGTGGACGCGGTGGACCACGTGGTGGCCGCGGCGGTCGTGGCCGTGGCGCTGCTGGTGGTGCCGGCGGCAGCATCGAAGCCACTAGGCCAGTCCGTGGAGGAAGGACTGAAAAGGTAGATCTTATAGGAAGCTTAGCTGTTGTGTCGTATCATTAGTACCCAAGTATCTGCATTGAAAATAAGTTTTTTTCTGTATTGCTGAAATTCCATATCATACTGCCTAAAGGTAAATCAGGATTCATTGTTCCTGTAAGAATGAGGATTACTTGAATAATTTTCCAAAGCCCACCGTGGCATATATTCCTTTCATCCCTGTCATTCTTAAGTGGCACATCTTCAAATGTTTGATTTTTCTAACTCCTACTTAATGTTTGCTTTTCCTTACAGTCATCTGCGTCTGTGCCCAACGTGGACGACCCAGAGGCCTTCCCAGCCCTGGCTTAAGCCCTGGCTGCTGTCCCTCAGGCCTACAGGAGCCTCTTAAGCACCTCCACTACGAGGCTTGCATGTTCCTGGATCCTTCAGCAAAGTGAAATGATGGAGAAGACTGTCATTAACTATGGCACTCAATGTGAGGACTGAGTTTTACCCAATAAAAACAAAACGAAGATGGAAAAAAAAAACAGAAATTAACAAAAAAAAAACAAAAAGAAAAGGACTTCTTGCTACTCTGGAGCAACTTATTGGTAGAGGTTTTGTACTTGGAAACAAAGTAGCAGGGATGTTTTCATACAGTATTTTTTTCAGAGGTTATGCATTGTCCATTGATACATTTTTGTAATTGCTGCTTGAAAATATGCATTTCGAAATGTAAGCGTAAGAGTGTCTTTAGCTTGGTGTGAGCCATTGCTTGCTTTGAAATGGGCGCTGTGGAGCTCCAACCCAAGCTCCAACCCAAGCTCATAAGCTCTGCCGCACCAGGTATTTCCGATGAAGTTAGAGCTTCACTCATTGAGATTTACAGATTTTTTTCTTTAGCACTGGGGTATTGTTTTATATTTTATACAGGAGGTCTATTCTTCTATGATCTTCAGCCTGTAAATCTTAACTATTTTCATAAATTCTTTCAGAGACTGTATTTCACATGGTGCAAATAGGACACACCTTGATCTTTGATCAAGCGATGCTGCCTACATTTGAATGCATTGATGACATGGCGCCTAAATCTGTATTAAGGTTCTTTTGTACTGAAATGTTCTAAAGGAGGAACATTAGGTCATTTTGGAGGAACACATTGGCGATTACTCGTCTAAATTTGCATTGATCCTGAGACATTTGTCAAGCGGATTAATTTGAAGCTGAAAGTTATTCCATGTGTTCAGAGTTATTTGTATTTGGGGTGCTAATGTCTCTTCCTCCCTGCCCATTTCATCTTTGATTACTAGCCATGTGCAAGTCAATTAATGCCTTTGTTTTACTTTAAAAGAGTGATACGGAGAGGAAGTGTCTTTACACAGTTGAGACGTGGCTGTAGTCCTCTGGATCCCCTCAGACCATCTCCGACTGTTTACACTCCCCTCGAGCATCCTTCCACAGACGTAAACTCAGCCCAGCTTCAGTTTGTTTCTGCAGTCTGCTCTGTGCTGATATTTTCCTCCACTGTTGACTTGCCCTGTAGCTTCCACAGTGGCACCACTGCATAATTGCTCTGAAAGAAATACAGTCATTCATTGTGTGGAACAACTGAAGTGCTCTGCAAATGTGTGAATTCTAGCCCTGCTATTAGAGACCTCTGTCGGTAAATAAAGATGGTCGATAAATTTTTTGCATTGTCACTTTTTTATCCTCCCCTGCACACAGGCTTATCGCCATACATGATCTCTGACACAAGGTACCCTTATTCTGTTTTAAGGTGAACGTCCACACAGGAATCTTTGAGCAAGTATGTCAAATGGTCACCTCCCACCTCTTTTGTTAAACTAAGGTTGCAAACTGTGAAACAAACATTTCTGGTATGCAGAGCCTCGCTTGCTGTCAGTACTGATAAGTACTCTTGTACACCATCACCCTGTCAATCGGTTCACCTTGTTTCAGATTGTTCCGGCTTGCAAGAGAAAGATGAAACATAAGTAAACAACTCAGTGCTTCCAAGTGCAGAGGATGAATTCACTCGTTTATTTGCATTTACATTAAAACAAACATCAGACTCCCGTTAAGGCTGCGTTACTGAATGAAGAGGTTTCTATATGAGCTCAAATGTTTCCCAAATAGTGACAGTGATGGGTTGCAAATCTATTTCCATAGGTTGCTGATCATAACAGTTTCCAGTCTGTTCATGAAAATGTAAAGAAAAACATACAGCATCAATTTTTAAATGTTTTTCACCATGCTACAGGCTCTAGGGATGGCAGTGTTGGTCGGACAGATTGAAATACCTCAACAATTATTGGGACGGATTGCATTTAAATTTTGTACAGACATTCATGCTCCCCAGAGGATGAATTCTGATCGTGTTGATCCCCTTCTATTGGATTGATTGCCATGAAATTTTGGTTCACACATTCATGTTCAACCGCAGGATGAATTGTAATAACTTTGGCTTTTCATCTAGCGCCATCATCAGGTCAAAATCTTAATCTGTCCAGTAGCCTCGGCTGTACTTGGTGGTGAGAGCTAATTAGCAAATGTTAGCATGCTAACACGCTAAACTAAGATAGTGAACATGATAAACGTTATACCTGCTAAACATCAGCATGTTAGCATTTAGCTCAAAGCACCGTTGTGCCTAAGTACAGTGTCTCAGAGCTGCTAGCATGGCTGTATACTTAGTCCAAATATTCAAAGATTTAGATACAGTGTTCCAATTAATTGATCATGATTGTGATCTTTAGCAAAATAATAACGAATCATCTGTCATCATGCAGCAATATTACCTGCTTACATCACCAACAAATTTGAGAGACAATTGACTTTTCTCCTGTTTTAGATGAGCTAAGGTTGAGGTAGTATAGATGTATTTAAAGGCACAGGATGGTCAACAATGATAGGCTATAATAGAGTATGAAGTTGTCCTTTTACACAGAACAGGAGACATTTTGACATGTTACAATAGGAAAAGCATGTGTAAATAATAAAATGAATGATGGCTGAATTCCATTTAGCTGTCTGCTGAGAAAAAGGCGCACCAGTGCCGTCAGAGTCTGGATGCCTTATTCAAGCCGGCAGAAATTACAGTATCTGATATTTTGGTTCATTTTGGTCATGGTATTAGTGTGTCCAATGCTGCGCTGAAGAGAAAACAATGGTAATGCCTGAAATGAAAACAAAAGTACTTTTTCAGTCAAAAATGATTACAGCATAACAGCTCTGGAAGACTTCGGCGAGAGAGCTGTTTTTCTAACAGTTCTGATTTCAGTGATCGAGGAGGTAGTTCATGCACATCTCGAGATGCCTGATCCAAAAAAAAAAGACACTGAAACACACACACAAAAAAATAAATCCAGTCACCGCCTCCAGTCATTTTGTCTGGTCTCTTTCATTTAGCAGTCTTCTTCCTCTAAAAATTGTTTTCACTCAAACCTCATCTCACCAAAGAGTTCTGGTGTCAGGTGAACACTAACTGTTCTGAAAGAAGTCATTGCAGTCAATTTTGACCGCATCCAGAGTCAACTTCCCTCCAAAATCCAGCGACTCTATAAAGATGTTGTGACTGGGGAAGAAACCGGGCATTTCTAAAAACTCTTCGTCCTCCTCCTCCTCATCCTCCTCGTCCATATTTCCCGGCCCATGCGATGAGATGTAGTCGATAGTTGTGTTGGTGTCCAGAGAGGTCTGCGTGTGGTCGGAGCTGTCCGAGTCGTGGGAGAAGCTCTTGATGTAAGTGGTCAGAGGGTAGACCACAGTGGCCGGCTCCGTCAGGGGGCTCAGGCTGGTTTGAGGAAGGAGCTGCGAGGAGACGTTTCTAGGTGTGCAGATGTCACTGCTCTGCTTGGGCAGCTCCTCAACGTCCACCAGGATGGGCTCTTCTTCCTCTTCGGTTACACTGGAGTTACTCGGCTGCAGCGGGAGGTTCATCTTGCCCTATTTTGATGGGAGATACAGGCTTAAACTATGAAGAGTGAGCTGCAGTGTACAGTAGTTTGTGTTTTATACCCTTTTACATAATTACCTTCTCCTGGGTACACTCTTTTGCCCATTTGCTGTTTGCAGGATCTGGCACAACATCGAGCATGAGGCACTGGAAAAACACCCATAACCTGAGGAGGAATGTGGAAACTTAACAATATGGCATGGAAACTTTTTATTGCTGCGTCATTTCTTTGACAACAATTGTTGTGGGTTTTTTTTTTTTTAGCAGAACTGTGGATAAACAGACAATGAAAGGTGTGAGCTTGTTAGTTTCTTTCACTTATAAATCCATACAGAGCTGCTGTTGTTTACGTACCTCTGCTTCACTGCTGAGCTCTGGCACAGACACAGCACGATCAGCACGATCACGGAGAGGACCACACACACCAGTAGGAGGGATAGTTGGGGCTCCGCTGCAACAGCGACAGTGAAACAGGGAGATGTGAGATTGCAGCATATACATTTGTCTCCCCTGGTACAGTCATAAAAACATACAGCCATATTATCAAAAGACATTAGCAACAGCTGTCATGGTGAAACCTTTTTCAAGTTGTTTGGCAATAAGTGTTCCATTAGTCCATTAGACATGGTTGAAAGCTACAAAAAAAGCTAGTAAGCAGACCTTGAGTTCAGTTTTGTTTTTGTCAAGCTATTTCTAGTCAAGAAAAACTTTCACACTCCACTCCTTTGAAGAAAAGAGGGTAGCAAGTTATGAAGACAAAATGGCTCATGTACTGTAGCTATATGTTTAGGCTAAATGAATTGTGGATCTTTTCAGGCTGTCTTAAAACAAACGTCAGGTGCCCATATGAACACTGAAACAGTTTTTCTTGCTGTCAAAGATCCTCTCAATGTAAGTGATGGCGGACAAAATTCACAGTCCTCGTTTTGTGCAAAAATGGACCGAAGTTAATATGAAGCTTCAGCAGTCTGAGTTACCCACAGCAGGTGGATATCTTACAAATTTTCCATTATTTTATTAGTACGAAATTCCCTCTTCGTGTTAATGTCCCTCCACTGCAGCTCAGCAAGGAACAGAGACAGTACCTTTGGAAGATATCCACTTGAGCCGATGAATTCAGACTGGTGGAGCCTCATATTAACTTCATATAAACTGAACTGAATACATTTTTACACAGACTGTGAATCTTCCTACACTGGAAGCACGTTCTTAACAAATGGTTACAGCAAGCAAAACCTCTTTCAGTGTTCATATGGGCACCTGGCTATAAGACAGACTTGGAAAAAATGTGACCCCATCCTTTAAGCTACAGTATGTCCCTGGACAAGTCTGGTCTTAATGTTATTACATACAGTACTCAATTCACTTTATTGTAAGAAATTCTGCTGGAGTCTTAAAGAGAAAAGAGATCCATTACAGCCAGTAGTTGGTGTGAAACCAATTTAATCTAAGTTTCATCTAATGTTAAATTAATAGTTTTACATTTTGGGCAATACGCTTATTCGCTTTCTTGCAGATTTCTTGTATTTTATTAAACTATTCCTTTAAAGAAACTTGGAAAGCTGCTTACACTGGATGAAGACCAGGAGCTTTGGACTTTCAGGGCCTTCTCCTTGAGCAGTTGAAGCAGTCATCCACAGGCTGTAGACAGCTGGAGGCAGGTCTTCGATGATGTGCAGCCTCTCTGATGCCAATATCGAGTCTGAAATATGAACGTATATACACACAGCAGAGGAGCCGTTTTAACGAAAGTTACTCTTGTGACTGTGTGCATCCAAAGAGTACGTGCCACAAAGAACATGCCATCACCTCACTGTACAGGATGTTTCAGTAAAAAAAAAAACAGATGAACGGTTCTTACAAGTCTGCAAGTATCCACTGCCGTTCTCTAAATAGATGGTATACTTGGTGATACAACCCCCACGCTGATTCCTGGGAATGTCCATCCAGGTCACTTTCACTTTGTTTCCCTCAACCTTCTCCTGGACTGACGGACCAGCTGCTGGGGCTGCAAACAACAAGCAGAACCCAAAAAGGCTGCTCAACACGATGGATAATGAAGGAATATTTTAATACAGTTTAATACTCCTGCTAACTCTGCCGTTGCATTTTCTACCAGTTGTGTTTATGAGTTTAATAAATGTTAAAATATTGAATGAGCACTGTTTGTTCATACCTGATTCCAGCGTGGTGACACCTGTAAATCTGGTCCTACTCACTGATCTCTCATTATAGAAAACATACACTGCTCCCTCGTAGCACTCACATTGCTCAATGCCTGCACAAAGAAAGATAGTGGTATACAACAGTGAGCAACAGAAAAAAACATTATGGAACAGGAAAAAGAGAAAATGTAGATGTCAACAACTAACTTAAAGAAAATGATATCAGAAAAATGGCTTTTTTGTGTGTTATTTCACCTGTATTTACTGTAACTCGACATGTCCCACCTGTGATAACTGCATGGTTGTCATTCCTGCCCAGTCTGAGCCATCTGAGCTCCTCCAGCTTGTGGCCCTTTGGGTACCACTCCACCACATACCCTGCAGGTAGCGGTGCACTTTCAGGCTTTCTCCAGGAGATGGTGTGGTTGTCTACAGTTACATGCATGTCCTGATGGGGCTCGGCTGAAAAAGAGGAGCGTGTGTGTGTGAATACTTAAACTGCTTAATTGTCACTACTAAGAGAGAATCGTAGAGACACCAGCTTCACCTGGGTTCAGTGTTACTAATGCATCTGATATTTACCTGTAACCTCTTAACAACCCAGAAAAAGAGGCACATTCTGGAGACATGAAGCTACAGACATAACTGAACAAGCATTCACTCTTACAAAGTGTGCTTCTTTTTTTACCTTTTGTGTGATGGGTTGTAATTGTGGCAGGAGGGGACATCCCTTTGTAGTTGCAAGCCCACACTGTCACCTCACAGCTGGCACAGAACGGGACTGAACAGTTCCTGGCATCGGCGCTAATGTTAGTGGTGAAGACCAGTCCAGAGTTATGGCTGTAAACGCTGACTTTGTACTCTATGATTTTCCCTCTTGTGTTGGAAATGTTCGCCTCCTGCAGTCAGAGAAATGTTTGGAAGTAAGTCACTGAGCTTGACACCACATATTTGCTTTTGTTGAAGGAAAGGAAACAACAGATCTTTGTGAAAATCGACACAATGCTCAAAATCAGCAAGTTGCAAGAGCAGTCTGTAAGACACATCATTTCTGTTCAGCTCCTCTTTTCTTGTAAACTGAAACTGTGGCGTCTGCTGTCAGGTTTCACTTATCTCTCAGTGTCTTTATGTGACATTAAATGAGTGTGTGTGTGTGTGTGTGTGTGTGTGTGTGTGTGTGTGGTAGAGGGTGGGGATGTGCGAGTGTGTGTGTGTGTGTGTGTGAGGGTGTCACACCTCAAAAGTGGTCAAGGGCTGACCTTTAATTTGTGCAGAGCGTAGTAGTGAAGGAGCAGGAAGATCAGAAAGTGTTACTATGGTTACAACACCGCACGCCCACACAGACGCAGAGTGAGAGAGGGGGAGAGGGAACACATGGAGACTACAAACCCTCAAACTGATGAAACTGTACAGCAGTGTCACGTCTATTATCTGTCACAATCATTCAGAATTCAAACAACTGAAAAGCTCTCAACAAACTATGGGGGAACTTTTTCGATAAGACTTAAAACTTACCTTCCAATAAACTCTCAGGGTTTTAAAGTCAGAGGCAGATTCAGCGCACCACACATCCAGCTCTTTGTCAGGAGCTAAAACAATAAAATAATAGCAGTGTGTAATACTGAAATCGCGTGTAAGAAGGCTGATATTTCAGTGTTTGACTTTACTGACTAGAAATGGTTGTTTTTTTCAATGAATGAGTGAAAGACATGTTTATAGACTTGGCATTTCTTATAAGTTATTCCTAATTGACTGTATTAGCCTGTGATGCAATTTTAAAAGTGACAAACATCTGGTACATTTTTCCTTTGTGAGCGCAAGTCTGACAGCAATGAGTAACACTTCCAAGAAACCTTGTGCTGTCTGAATCGATGTATAGTATACGTCCACATCTGATTAAAAAATAAATAAAAACACAGAAATCAAATGCAAATACTTGAAGGATGCTTGAGATGACATCCACGATAATGAACATCTTGTTGCCTTTATATTGTCAAAGTTACTTTAAAGTCACATGGTAAAGCATTTGCTACAGAACATGACACGTTTCTTGTGTTTGGGGACCCCAGCCGTAAAACCTGGTTAAATGTTCATGCGCTCTATATCTGCGACTGGTGTTGCCTGTGCTTTTTACTCAGAACCACCCTTCAAAATCTCAAATAATTCTATTAGGATTTCTGTTTTTGGACTTTTGTTTGATCATTAGAGGCTGAACAGGGAGTTAAACACTAAACATGAGTAATATCACTTTCATCAAATCTGCAAGCCCAGTTTGTGGCAAAGAGAAGGGCTTTCACTTCAGTACTTTCCTACACATTTGGTTTCAACAAGGCCAGGAGAAAAGGCAAAATGTATTTAAAGTAAACAATTAATTGATTTTGCAGTTATTGTTATAGTTTTTACACATGCAGCAGCGGGTTCTGTGGGACCCCAAACAAACAATGAAGGTAAAGCCAATTTAAACAAAAGAAACAAGGGTGAAGATTTCAAATCAGAACCTACTCACAACTGCACTTCTATTAAAGGATGTTATTACTGTCACAAGAAAACGCAACTAATTGTTTATTGCGGTAGATAAGCTTCCTCAAGCGTGTTTCAAATCTCTGTTAGTTGACTGTCATACTGTCCTGGATGAAACCAGTGGTTGCCTGAAAGGTCAGAAATCAACCTAGCTGTGTTTTTGTTTTTTTGTTTTTTTTTGCCATTACGTGCAAAAGGTCTCACACTGTACACTGTACGCAAGCTCAATGTATGTATGAGTACAGTATGTTATATCATCCAAGTGTATACATTTATTTTATAGTATATCTTATTTTTATCTAATTTTATTTATTTATTATTTTTTTCCCTTATGTGCGTTATTTATTTATTTATTTATTTTTGTCTGTTACTGTGTATCATGTCGTTGGTTGTCTAAAAATATAAAATTAAAAAAAAAGAAAGGAAGAGAGGTGGGCAGAATACCAACTCTGCACTGCAAAAAAAAAAAAATCAACCTAGCTGTGGTCGATGGGATAATCATGTTTAATCATGTGTGGACTTTCATCGGTGGCTTAGAAACTATGTGCTTATCCCGGGAAAGAATGAGGAAGAGAGACATACGAGTGTAATTAATTAATGCGTTCAATACATGCTTAAACAAAGAAAATGTAAGGGTTAAGACACCCTTTACCAAAAATGTGTCTTTATGTGCTATTTCTGCCCTGACCTCCTCTGCTGCTGCTGTCTTTTCATGGAAAGCTGATGATCTGTCACTGCCTCACATTCATATAGCAGCTTACAAAGCTGTACAGAGGCCTGCATATCTTCACACCATCAGCATTACAAACAGCGGCTATATTTCCCATGAAGTATTGCTATCTTCTTTACCAGTCCACTTTCCACTCTGGCTCAATGTTTAACTGATATATATAATAAGACTCAACTACAGTTTACTAGTGACATTTTATTATAATCTCAGTGTAGGCCGCTGTGCATACTGTGTCTCATCACTAATAAATGGTTTTGCTCTCAATACACAACCCAATAATGCCTGTTTCAGTGGCTTATAGGTATCCTGTGGTGAGCTGATAACTGCATATAACCCATAACCCAAATGAAAGGAAACATTACTGCATTATCTGATAGCTCGCATAGATAAAGTGCCACAGACATACTGTAAATACTCAGTTCTGATACGTTTGCCTACAGACAGAATCAGTGGTGCTTTCACTCAGGAAGTTCAAAAATACACAAAGGTTCAGGGTTTGAACAGAGCTGCAGGTTCATACATTCTGGTTTGCTCACCTTCCTCTTGAGTCCAGCTGGAAACGTTTGTGCTCCACTGGCTCCACAGGCCGGTGCTGAATTTGGATCTGGCTCTGAAATGGTACAACTTGTAGGGCTCCAGAGAGGAGATGGGTCGAACCTCTACCAAACTCTTCTGCACACCCTGCAAGTCAAAATACATGTATTTATCATTGATTAGCATTGATTCAAACTCACTCATCCATGCTCCCAACTCTTAGTTCAACAAAGATTTCTGCCTGTGGTGAAGTGCCATTCATGATCACACTGTAAGAACGCCTGATAGAGCATAAAAGGTCAAAATTCAGCTTGTTTTTGAGACATTGTGAGTTCACCTCTGCACACATCAACCTGACACTCATACCTACCTTTGGCTTTGAATCAGCAGAAGACCTGTGAGGTGTAACTTGCAGTGACTAGCGATATCTCTTGCAACATCTCAGTAGAAGTCCCTACATTTTCAACAACTGGACCAATATGAAGAGTGAAGACTTCTTACTGAGTCTGGTGAAGATGCCCATGTCTGTGCGTCTGCTCTGTATTGGATCTCCAGGTGTTGAGTCTTCACAAACTGCTCCACTTTGATGACGCACTTGCGGGAAGAGCACTCGGGTTGGCCAAGAACAGGAGTCGATGGCATCGCTGCTCGGATCAACAGAGGCACCAGAGTGGTCAGGTAAATCAAAAACAAAAGTCGCAAGACAGGAGGCAAAGGGCACACAAGAATGAGAGTTGTTGATGTTTTCTTTGCCATAAAAGCAGCGATTGATAAGATAAGATTCTTCGGCATCATTGCTGGCCAATCGGAGGTAGTCATCACTGAGTGGAAAGGACGATGGAGGCTATCAACCATCATAAACTTCAAGATTAGAGCATTAAAGAAGGACACGTCTCACTGCAAAGCTGGTGTCGAGTTTCATTCACAATATTGTGATTTCATGCCTTAGAACCAACTAGAAACTGTCATTGCACATGAAACATAACACACTCTCTATGCAGAAGCTGCCACTTACAGGATGTGGAACACTTATGGGACGACCGATGACGTGCTTACCGATGTCACTGAGTGTGTAGTTGATGGTGATGGACTCTGCAGAGCCCAGTGGATTTTGGGCTTGGACCCACACAGAGATCAGCTGGACAGAGCTGGCCACGCTGAAAGTAGCTGACGGTAAAGCAGTGCCCTTACTGGAGACTCTGTACGGCACTGGTCCATCTGTGTGGTTTCCAGACACAGTTCTCACCCTGAAACACACAAAGCCAAGTGTCATGTGACAGTAGACATAAGCAATATGATAATATTGATGAGTAGACGGTCGAAAGTTTCCTCTTTCAAGCTCACCACAGCACTGAACTGTTCCTAAGATAAGTGTCTCGTCCTCTGTCCCAAGTGCAGGTCACTTCCCTTTTATTATTTGTGACCTTGTAGATGCATGAGATGTTTTTGGGGCGCTCTGGTGGGTCTGAAGGACAAGGAAGAAGAAGTGATTGAGCAGAGAACAGAAACCTTACAACCAGCCTAAACAAGGCTATCCAATTAGGCAGCAATATTATTAGTCATTAATTAAAACTTTATTTGGTCGGATCCTCAAAAAACATAAATATTCTGTTACTAAAGGTGAGTAAAAGTACACCATAAAGTGCTATTCCCTAATGTTATCAGTTACATTGCATAAACAGATATAGATAGATAATATTTTTCAATATTGCATGTGTCATAACAGAACAAGTATTTGTATTGATAACACTGTGTGCATGTTAGGGCACTGGCATGCTGCACGTGTTCAATAACAAGCTTGTTTTAACTGCTCAGTTAGCCACAGCTCTGTGGTCAGAATAAGCAACTTATCACAGTTAGCCTACAACATGCAAACAGTTTGTGCTCTAAGTATAGAAGAGAAAGCAGAACCAGCTCAGCATGTACAGCTCCTTGTTGCTTGAAAAGTTACAGTCATGCATTAGAGATATGTCTCATATTGATGCATCACGCAGTGTAACACATTCTGCAGGACTTTTTCTGCATATTCACAAACGTTTTGTCAGTTTTGAATGAGAATAACGTGGAAAATACATTTAGTGGCTGATCACTGTTTGAGATATGAAACGTAAGTTCAGCGTGAGCTCACTTATACTCTTCCTCTTGTATTAAAGGCTTGGACAGTCATTTACATTTAAGGAAAATAGGGTGAAGTCCACTAAATCTGTGCATAAAGAATATTTTCAGTGGGATAGATGCTTCAGAGAGGGTTGCTTTCGTGCTCCTTCATGTCATACTCACATCCAGCTGCGATGTCCAGTCCACAGGGGTCCAGAGCAGAACAGGTGCACTGACAGCTGTATGTTCGGTTCTTGGTTATGTTTACCACATTCAAATATACTGCTGTAGAATTTAATACTTCGTGGTCATTCCGTCGTGTTGGCGGATGGTCGCTGTACATGGATCCCTTGCACCTGCAGTTAAAGGTGCAGTACACCTTAAAACTGGAGCCTCGCTGCACCACAGGTCCAGCGCTGGACCAGATGGCACAGGATTTCTGACCTAAAAGCAGAAGTGATAACTTATATAGACTGCATGTTCGTATTATCAGATGAGGAAATGCACAAAACGCATTATCCTTATACAGAAGCACACTTTTACAAACATCATTGATAAAATAAATAGTAGCTGCAGTGCGCACAAATGTGAACCAATGACAAACCAGTCTGGAAACATGGTCAGAATAACTTTTCAAGTACGTCCACGCTATCTAACTTTTATCTCCAAATAATATGAAGAACAAAATATTAAAATGTGCCTTACATGCCAGCTGAAATGTCAGAAATATATGTCCACACAGTAGCGCGAGCTTACCTATGCAAAGCTGCACAGCCAGCACAGTAATAGCAGTGAGGATGGACCATGTCTGGGACATTGTCGCCATGAGTCATGAGCCTTCTTATATATGTCTCTTACATTTCCGCAGGGACTGCTAGTTTACCTTAAAACAAGGAAAAGCACACAAATGCATGAGGTCCATCATGTGTTTGGATACAGCGATTTCAAAGGAATTGATCGAGGATTAATGATAATGATCAAAAGTTTATTTCTGTGAAACCACTCGGTGCTTTATGAATTTCCCTCCTGGTTGCTGGCGCTAATGTGCTGCCATTTGTAGTATATTAACATGAAAAATGTACATTTTAAGCAGATCCATGTAGCCTAATAGATACAGCGCCGTGTATGGCTCAACTGCAGCTGCCAGCATTCAACAATGACGGTAATAAAAAGAGGGAAAACAAACATACTCACCGAGACATCACATCCCAGCATCATATTTTTTATTTTTTATTAACCTTTTGAAACTCTATCCGTCTTCATAAGTAGTCCCAAGCATCTTTATTTAGAGCAGTGGATCCAGACTGCGGTGAGGTGACAGCGGAGGATCCGTGTTGGCCGACTGCCGCCTCTGGTGTGATGTGACAAAGTTCAGTCACAAACTAAGTCACAGTTCAACAGTGAAGCCAGACGCACAGAGGCTTCACAGAGACTGTGCAGATGCAGGCTATTGATCATTAGCTAATAGCCTTTACAGCTCACATAGTGCGTACAATTATTCCCTGTAATATTCTAATGTCTAGACATTCAGAAAGAAAGTTATGACCAAAAGTAGCCTATAATTTTCCAAAAATATTTTATTTTAAGACATTTTCATAGCTTCCTTATAAAAAATGATCCTGCTGTATTTGTTTTTTGTGCAGTTCAGCATCACATCCAGATCTATACTGTAGCTTCTTAAAATCTGTCTACCACAGTGACAGACAAGGCAGGTGCAGGTTTGATCCCACATAGTGCTGAAACCATATAGAAGATGAGATGACTGATTTCATATGTACATGATGAGGAAAGTCTGCAAGCTGACGTTCAGATTGCATTTTGGAGTGCACCTGTAAAAGGAGGAGTTGCAACAGCACAACAACCCCTCAGATGAATTTTTCATCATCACATTTTCCACACAGCATAAAGCCTCTCACTCCCTCTATCATATCCCCATGTGATGCCGAGGGGGACTTTCCTCTATATGCACCGCATTTCACCTTTAGATGTACAGGCACAATACTGGGCTCAAGATTAATAAAACAACTGCAGTGTTACACAAAAAACATCAGAAAGAGTGACGACAGTAAGTCTGATATATAAGTCTGATCTGTCATGCCAATAAAGCGTATTTGAATTTGAAGTCTTCAGAAGATTTCTTCCAACTTCAGTCTGTCAGTGAAGTAGAGACCCTCCTGAAATTCTGATTATCAATGAGGAAGTGAGACGACTCTCAGGAAGTTTTAAAAAACGGTGTTTAACTGCAGGTGGTGCATGTATGAGTACAACTTTAGGTTCAGGAGAACATTACTATACCACACACTGAGACATTATCTGTAACAGGGAACCCCCTAACTGACTTTTGTCTGGGTGTGTTTTGGAACAATTTCACACTCAGTGACACTTGACTGCTCACAAAATACGATGGCTAACATAAGAATCATACAGAGGTCACACCCTAATATTAAAATAACACTTTCAGCAGTCCATACAGAACAGCTGGTTTGACTTGACACTAGTTATACGTCTTAACTCCCAATTGTGTATTTGCTTTAGGTGGTTCAACAAGTTGTAACTATGGCTAATGAATAACTTATTAATTGTATATCAATAATAAGCCAGCTGAAAGAACCACATTTTGGTTGCCAGGTTGTGAAAAGTTCATTTGGCTGGTGTATATCCTCCTCTGGCATGATAATGGTTTAGTCTTCTTATTTTTTTTAGCTCTTGGATCGATCAGAAAGAACCCTTCAACAGACAGTTTGATCACTTACCATCTGGAAAAATACTGCAGGGCAACCAGACCACAATCAATGTATGATTATGATATTTATAATTTTGGTCCAGATCCTCTACAACTTTTTTCCAGAAGTGTTTCCATTGGAGACGTGTTCTTCATGCATTAAAGAGCTTAATAACAAGACTAAGAGCCATGCCAGCAGCTCTGTGAGGCTGTACTGTACAGCATTGCTGTATGCTAACATGCTCGCAATGACAATGCTAACATGTTGGTGTTTAGAAGGTATTATGTTTACCATGTTCACCATCTTAGTTTAGCCTGTTTAGCATGCTAACATTAGCACTAAACACAGTTGAGGCTGATGGGAATGTCATTAGTTTTGCAGGTATTTGGTCATAAACCAAAGTATTGGACAAATTCAAATCTTAATCTGATGAGAGCACCAGAGGAAAAGTCAGGGGATCACCAAAGTCAGTAGGATTCATCCTCTGGGGACCATGAATGTCTGTACCAAATTTAATGGCAATCCATCCAATAGTTGTTGAGATATTTCAGTCTGGATCACAGTGGTGGACCGACAGACTGACTGACAGAGCTGTCCACCTGCTGCAGGTAGCTACGTGCCAGCCAAAGAGATTTTCCACAACCTGACAACCCAAATGTTGTCCTTATTACTTATTATTGATCTTTAAAGCATCAATACATACTTTATTTAACATTAACAAAACCATTAGTTACTTTACAAAGTCAAAGTTTTTAACAGTGCTGATTATAGTTACAGATCATTTGCAGCATGGTTTTCTCTGATTACACAAAGTCACTGAGGTCATCGCTAGAAGAAAATGATGCTTGAATAATGCTTTCTTGATATTCAGTCTAGTAGTGCAGATTGTCCTGTTTGTGTCATTCCCATCGTCCCTGCTACCTCTGCGTGTCACAGAGTGTAGTGCTGCTGACAGCAGCTACCTGAGGGAAATAACCACCAGTCAGTGCTGTCTCAAGTGGATACTGAGATAAACATGCGTCTGCTGTGTCAGGAGTCATTATTTCACCCTGTTGTGAATCCAAAGAGGGAGAATCTGCTTCCACATTGTTCTCGACCCCCCTCCTCCCCGGTAAGAAGCCTCCATTCAAGACACTTGTTGTTTCAGGAGTTTTAGGCCCCAAAAGACCGTTAACAGAGATGAGATTCAGCCCCAGAGGCGAATTAGAGAAATCCAACTCCACACTGGACAGTAAGTCTCCCAGGATTCCTCCAAATGCATTTGAACATCTGTCTTCCTCTCCACTCGTTGGTACGTCCCTCTGCTCTTCTTCTGTCTCCATCCCCTCCTCTCCTTGTGGAGCCAACGTAGCAATCTGGGGTTTGTAGCTGACATGTTCCAGCAGGCTGTCAACAAGTATTGTCCCAGGTTCTGACATTAGCAAAGGCGTCCTTGCTGTGGGTTGTCCTGATCCAACCTGGGATCTTTCGACGTGGATGTTGGGGTACACGTCGTCCCTCTCTTCCCACGAGATCAAACTGATGGGGGACAGCGGAGGGTCACTGTAGGTGGACGGGAACGACGGTTCACTTCCGTACTGCTGGAGACAAAAACAAACAAAAGCAAAGGCACAGTTGGATTTGAAGTGAATAGAAAGCAAATATGTCGGACAAACGTGCGTCATCAAATCTCTGGTGTTCACTCGCAACAGCTCACAAAGTTGCACGTTGTCAGAGTGAAAGCAGAAAGTAACAACTGGCATCACTTCCTATGGAAGGTTAGACACAGTGTTTTTAGCAGATTTCATTGTATTGTATTCACTTGTATTAAAAAGGTAGTGAACTGATTTCTCTCTTTTAAGAAATATCTCTGATAGCATATAATCATGCTCGTATTGTTGATGTTGGTGCAGTTGTTGCAGGTGCATGGGGAAGCATGAATATCAACACAGTTGGCTTCATTAGCTTGCTCTGATTACCTCCAGTAGTCTGATGGCTAGACTGTTTCCTGGTTTTGGTAAGTTCTCACCAAGCCAGGCAGGTCCCCAGGATATGCATTTCTGTTTGATCCTGAGACAGAAAGACAATTAGGTTTTAAAAGGCAGAGAAGTTGTTCCAGTATTGATAATGATGGTTTAATATCAGATGCAGTAGTGATGCAAAAATGAACAGAATTTAGAAAAATACAACAAAAACAGCGTTATTCTGCTTCTGTGTATGGCTAATGATGGCAATGCCATATTGCATGAAGCCCACATTCAGTATGTCCACAGCTAAAACCACCTATCAGATTGTGGGACCACATGTTTTTGTGACATGTTTTAGGTTTCTGTTCACATTAATCGTGTGGCTTCTTGTTCATGTGCTCATGCTGTGGCGTGGCATTTCATGAAACCAGCCACAGTAGTATCCATCCTACTTACTGCTAAAACAAAACCTATACACAATCAAAATCAGGTCCAGGAGATTGAGGGAAGGAAAGTGATGTGTAGAACTTTCACTATTAATAAATGATGTTTGGTGTCTGTTATGGTGATTGTTGTTTTCCACGAAACAATGACGTTTAAGCAATAATGTTTACTTATACCTTTTCCTCACACAACTCCAGCACATCAGGTTGGCTATGATCGCTATAAAGAGCGTGATGATGAAAACAATCACAATCACCAGGCCAACTAGAGGAGACAAGAAGGGAAAGACACAACAGCTTAGTAGAGTAGCTGTCACAGAGTTAAGAAAACAACGCTCTCTTTAATCTTCCCACTTTAAGCTTTCTTGCCATGAAATAAAATGGAGGGGAACAACAGTCACAGGCAAATGCTTTCACAGAACAGGCTTAATAGGTTGATGTTTGTGTTTTTAATGGGTGTGATGGCAGCTGGAGACCGACCTGCAGGGGTTGCAGGCTGAGAGGAGATCCGGCGCCCCCGCGGCCCTTCTCCTGCTGAGGTGGATGCGGTCAGCTGCAGAGCCAGAGCTCCTTCAGGACAGTCCAGCCACTTCTCTCTGGGGCCGGAGTCAGACACCGTCACTGGAGAGAAGCAAATGACATGTCATGTTATTTTAGTCGTTTGAGCTTTAACATATGCAATTAGGCAAGATTCACTTCCTTAATTCAACTGCTACAATTAGGCAGAATTCAGTAATCGTGATGCTGTGTAGAATTTCAGCCCTATCACTCAACATGAATGTTGAAATCAAAAGTAAATTATTGACCTTGGAAACAACAGAAACAATCTCAACGTCTAGATTGACCCTGTGGTGAAATTGTTTTGTCAGTTGCTGTTTCCAAGGTCAAGAATGAACTTTCAATGATGGATGAGAAGTCCTTAGAGTCCTCAGAAAAAACTGAAATCTACAATTTTATGACAACTGTGCAAATTGCCAATTCCCAAGATTGTGTGATATGATTGAAAGCTGCAGAACAGCTTCTAAAGGGACCCTGTGGTGAGGTTGATTTGTCAAATATGACTGCTGAAAAATTCCAGTATAGTTCTGTGTGCTCTGATCTCAATCTCGACCTGAGTTGAACTTTTTGGTTGTTAAAGAACGGCAATTTGCAGGAGAGCCCAAGAGTAAGTAGGTAAAGGTTAATTTGTGTGTTTTTGTCAGTGTGGTGCAGCCGTAATTGCTCTCTCCAGACTACCACAGGATATAATAAACTGCAAAAAAAAAAAGGATGAGAATAAGACAACACATTCAAGTAATTTTAAATAAAACATCAGATGAAATGACTTAATGAAAGCATCCAGTATACACACAACATGTCACATAAGAAAGAGGAAAAAGTAAGCTCTCAAGTGCTTTTACACAGAAGTTCCAGAAATAGTGTGTGAAGCAGGCTGGTTAGTAACAGCCCTACGGTTGCATGTGTGCATGTCGCCACATAGCTTCCTGTTCGTGGTCAAAAGCCAGTTCTAGAAAACCGTATGATTCACTTAAGACACTGTGAAAATGATGACAACCAGGGTTTCTTCTCTACAGAACGTCTGCATTCCTTAACTAGTATGTCGAGAACTTTGCCAAATACATATTCAAGCAGACAATCAGGACAGGTTTGGCACAACAAGAGGTTTATAGGCTCTAACTCCGAGTCAGGCCCTCTGAGACAAATCTAGCAAATGTTAATGTATGGTGATTCATTTTCTTAATCAATGTTGTAATATCTGTTATGTGCCATTGGCTCTGTTGTCATTGTTGGATATTTTGGCTGTTTCACCACATGATTAATCACAAAAAATTAAAACAATCAACCAGCAGTTTAACATTTCAGTTTCACTACATTACTGGAAGTGAGGGGTGAAAACCCTGCTGAAGGTTTGTGGGAGGGGAGTATCAATGGAATGCTGGTTGCACCCTTTCCATTATGTAACAGTGGCTTGTGCTGAAACACAAAATATGCATACTACTGCATATATTATTTCCCACACGTGTGCAGTACGCATACGCACATAGGCATGCTAGAAAGCCTAAGCTTGACCAAGGTGAAGTACACACACAAAGAGAAGTCCTCTTGATGTGCAGGAACAGGAAACAACTCACAGCAACGTTGTGTTTCCTCCAAACCTTCAGATCAAAGTGTAATTTTATTTTGACAAAGCAAATTCCCCAGAATTACAAAAGCATATTTTCTCACTTACCCCCAGTGGTGTCTTTATTTTAAATATCTGTCTCTGTCTGACAATGGAGGTGAATGCAATTTTGTTTGTGCTGCTCACAGCATTGAAAATGGGATTAAAAAATGATGTTCTATATATATATATATGTATATATAGAACATCATTTATATATATATATGTATATATATATATATATATATATATATATGGATTTAGGACAGCCTACCCATGTTCACAGGTAGGGGCTGCAACAAACAATTTATCAATTTATTGTTTAAAATGCTGTCCACAATGTCCTAAAGCCCAAGGTGAGGCCTACAGATTGCTTGATTTGTCCGACTCTAATTCTTGTTAACTGAAAACCTTGAACCAGGGAATGTTTGTCATTTTGCTAGAAAAAAACAAAACACTTAAATGATAAATCAATTACCAAAATAGCTCCTGGTTAATTTTCTGTCGATCAACTAATCGATTAATCAATTCATTGTTTCAGCTATATTCACATATATAAGAACAACACACACAAAAGGACACTGCTCACCGCTGAGCTCAGAGTTGCTGGAGTCCAGCGTCTGGAGATAGATGGTGTAGTTTGTGATGAAACCTTTCTGCTGGTCTACAGGCAGCTCGTCCCACTGGATCCGGATCCGTCTGGCCTCGTGGACCAGTACTGACACGTTGGGACCAGACTTTGGCTCTGAAATACATACAGTGAGACAGAGAGAGGATGATGGCTGTAGACTGTCCATTGAGAATATAAATGCCATGTGTGATCTGAATCCCTCATGTAGGTGTGCAAAATCTATCACATGTTAAATTCAGATGTTGAAAGATTTTCATCTTTTAGTTTAAAATTGTAGGAATAAACTGTTTTTGGGACATGTGAAATCTATGAATCTTACTCTGTTCTTTGGAGTAGACCAGACCGGATGATGGAGCACTAACACCCCTGGTGGTCACAGCATACAGAGAGATATTGTACCTCACGCCTGCAGTCAGACCTGAAACAACACAGGAAAACTGAACACTCTCACCATGAACTCTGCCATATTTCATAAACATTCAACCTTGCTCATGAACCTTGGCTTCAGTTACATCATATCAATTTTAAATCCTTAAAGTTATCCTTAAAGTTATTGAAATTATAAAAGCACAAACTAGTGTAATTCACCAACTGCCCACAAGAGGCCACTGCTTGAAGTTGAAGCCCTTTTGTCTTTATTTATAAATGTTTTGTGCAATGTTTTTATGGATAGGACATTTTGTGGCTTTCTTTAATATGATGCAATAGCAAGTTTTTTTTATTGTGTGTGTGTCTGTTGTCTCTGTGTCTGAATGGTTAGTGTTCTGCACCTGTTATGGATGTGCTGTTTTGATCTTTAGCCAGTTTTTGCCACTGCAGCTCTGCCACAGGTACACTTGTCCATTCTAACACATAGTGCAGCAGTTTTCTTCCAGATGTTGACCAGTGTTTGTTCTCCGGCGACGACCAGGAGACAAACACTGCGCTGCCATTACCTGCAGGAGTCAATGCTCTCAAAACAGGTCCAAAATCACCTAAAGACGCCAAGAAAGGATTACACTTTATTGGGCTTTTTTCTTTACAACTTAAACGTGTTTTGCTATGTTTTTTCTGCTGTGTCTAATATTTGTGCGTACCTGAGTGTCTGAGTGGCACATCCGCTGGTGGAGATGTCCCATACAAGGTGACCACACTGATGCTCAGTGCCTGCACCTCTGCTGGTACAGGAACTGAACAGTGGCTCAAAGCAGCACGACAGGTCACTTCCTGTTTACCCAGAAAGATCTTGTACTGTTGCACCTCACCACTGTAGTCTTCTGGAGATGGAGGCTGGGGAAGAAGTCCGTCCATCACTTAGGGTTTACTTTTCGACATCATCTAGTAAGTATGTTTTAAAGGAATATTTTGACAGTTTCGGAAATACGGTTTATTGATTTCTTGCCAGGAGTTACATGAGAAGACTGATACCACCGTCATATCTGTCAACTAAATATGAACCTGCAGCTACGAGAGGGTTAGCTTAAAGACTGGAAATGGGGAAACAGATAGCCTGGCTCAATCCAAAGGTAACAAAATCCACCTACCAGCACCTCTAAAGCTCACTAATTAATACTTTATATTCCTATCCAATCAGTACAAAAACCAAAGTGTAAAAACAACAAGTTGTGGTTTCATTGGGGGGGTTATGGGACTATTTCTTGGCTGGGCGCAGTCCAGCAGATCACTGTTGGCAATCTTTACATCTAACTCTCTGCAAGAAAGTGAATAAGCGTATTTCCCAAAATGGCAAACTATTCCTTTGTTTTACAAAATAGGCAGTATCAATATAAAAGCCAGAGCTAATGAATAGCTTTGACACATTACCTTCCACAAAACTGTCACCATCCACAGCCCATTTGCCCTCTGGCTGCCTAGCATGCTCCACACATGCAACTGCTGAGATGGACCTAAAGATAAGTGTTTGAGTGACGACAAACTCTCACATAACCACATTCAGATTGACTTTGATACATGATAAGTAAGAATTGTGAGCTTGCCTTTTCCAGGGCTTCTCCCCCTCACAGATGGGCTCCATTTGCTGCAGAGCGACCTTCTGCTGGAGGGTGACCTGGGCGTGAAGCTGGGCGTGAAGCTGGGCGTGTTGGTATGCGTCAGTCCTGATGTTGAGTTACATGTTCTCATCTGGAACTCATATTCAGTCAGAGGCTTCAGGCCGTCCATTTGTATCAGACCCTCACTGAGCTCTGTTCCCTTTCCCACTTCCTACAAAACATCAAGAGATCAGGTCACACTGCAAGATTAAGGCTGATGCTCCAAATAAGCACAAAGCTATTCACGGGTGTCATAACATCACTTTACCCAGGAGCCATAATCGGCGCGGAACCTGACATCGGATCTGAGATGCTCTGAGGATTCAGCGGTTTCCCAATGCAACACGGCTGCTGTGGACTTATTCCCAAACTCCATCTGTATAATATGAGGGGTCTCTGGTATCACTGCAATACGAAAGAACATAGAAGTAGTGTACACATGAGTGACAGAGACTGTCCAATGTGATGAGTTCCCAGCACACCCAAATAACAGTATCTACTTATTCAGTAATGACTCAAAATGTCAAGGCTGTTGCAACGGAAGTTCAGTGAAACTGTGACAAAAGTGGGCCAAGGCAGTGGGCCAATCGTTCACCTCAAGGAGATATTACAAAAACAGGGACTGTTTGCTGATAGCAGGTTAAAATTAGTCAAACTGTGACGATAGAACAATTTTCTAAACACGCCAGTTCACAGGATGACTCATTTCTCAAGAAAATACTTGATCATTTAGATTTTAAAAATCTTTTTAAAAAGTGTTTACGTAGATGCGCACTCATTCATAAAGATGTGTGTTTAAGTGTTACAGAAATGAGAGCTTACCTATATCCTTTACACAGAGGATGAATGGATCAGACTGCGATGTTCCAAAGTGGTTGTAAGCAGTGATAATCAGCTGATATTTAGTGTTTTCATCTATCATTGCTCGTGGTATGGTGATTTTTTCAGCATCCTGGATCTGATGTACCAGTATCTGGGTCCCATTTTCTCTGATAATAAAACATGTGTTAAAAAATAAGGTTTGCTGTTGTCAGAAGCATATATATTGACCTGTGAGAAAACAAGTCAATAGCTCAATTTGACCTAAAAATAACATCATACCTGTTGACTGAAATGTTGTAGGTAGTAGGGATGTGGGTTTCCTGTCCTCTCTCCCATGAGCAGCTTATACAATCTGAGCTCCTTGACATTTCACAGGTAATATTTCCAGGTTTGTCTGGAGGGACTTTAAGGGCAGATGACAGAAAACAAAATAGAAAATTAATTGTCTTTTTTTTTGTATGCCTGCTGGGAAATGCAAAAACTCTTGTCTTTCCTGTGTTTTTTTGGCACACTACAGCTCAAACACATGTGCTATTACTTTTATGTTTGTACGTAGTTTTGTATTTGCATTAAATTCCCTTCAGAAAATATTGCCTTCTCTTTTTCATTCATACAATCCTACATTTATATGACTGTAGACATCAGAGCCAACTGTACATACGCCCGCCATTTAGGTCCTCTCCATCGACAATCTCAGGCACCTGACCAATCGTCAGCTTGCACCACACTATAGATTGTGGCGTCTGGACATTGAACAGATTGAATATCATCGTGGTGCGGTTGACTCTCTTACAATCATGCACAGTCTGACCATTCAGCTCCAGGGATATTTGGAACCTGGAAGACAGTAACATAACTGCATCTGAACAAAACAGAGTGACATTTTTAACATGTCTGAAGGAATTTTACACATAAATATAGGTACAACATGTCATATTTCTACCATTCCGCCCTCAGTGGATATTTTGTGATGTGGCAGTACACTGTCAGGTTTGAGCCCAGGAGGAAGAGTGGAGCTGGTTCAACTGTCAGGTAGCCAGGGCCATTGATGAGCCGGTAGCCAGCAAGGAGCAGAGAGCCACCTGTCCAGAGAAGACAGACACACAGGTGTTTATAGCAGTACTGTTCAAGGCTGAGGATTTATGTTTGTCTTTCAAAGTAAAATATAAAATAGATGAATACGTGCCACACAGTAAACGTGTTTAAATCCTAAATGCACTGATGCTGTCAGGGAATGTGACACAAACTGTCCCCTCTATTCCCATTTTTATTATCATTCCCCATTACTGGCTTTGCAGTCTGGCACGCCAAGAAAGGTTTGAGAGGGAAAAAAACATGTGCCTTCCCATGATTATTTGACTGCTATACAAAAAATCGAAATACTTTTCACCTCACCGCTGTGGTCAGAGCTGCAAAAGCAACGTTTAGAGCTGGAAACCACAAAAGCTACCAAACTGTGTTACAGTTTAGGCTAACAGTAATAATGTGGATGGATGGATGGAAAGATAGATACTGTAATACTCACGCTTGTTGGAAAAACTGAGAAGAATAATTAATTTCCAAATGTTTGAGTAGGGATTCATCTCTTTCTTAGTCTCTTAGAACCCACTCAGCATGGCTCAGCAGCTGTAAAGAAGAGTTATTCTTATTATAAATCACCAAATATTTTTTCTAAAAAATAATTTCATGGGAATCTCCGTGTATAAAGTCAGAGTTCAAAATTTACCTCAGCAGCCATCTGTGTACGGGAGATGTTCTGGCTAACATGAGGAGGAGATCTTCTTATATTCAGTTGAACTTCTTATATTTTATCATCTAGTAAGTGCGAGTTTGTGGCTGATAACATTTACAGAAGTACAGACAGCTCCAGCTATAGCTCTGTGACACATGCACCACGGCAGATAAGAGAAAAGATATTTCTGTCACTGCGCTGTCCTGCTGATACCACTTAGGTTAACTGAGATTCGCATGCATTGCATCAAATGTGAACGTTTGATCTTAACAGACATCTTGACAGGAGAGTAATTTCAGTAATTATTACATAATCTTTCCACACTTTCTTCTTCATCAAAGATGCCACAAACCACCAAGTTACGTTAGTAGATATGCTCAGATAAGGCTCACCAGAATTTCATGCCGCCCGCGTACCTTTAAGGTTTTCTTGTCAAGGTACAATCCAACTAGTTTTTAGCCATAGCTGCATCTCCGTCAGATAACTTGCTTTGTGAGGTGCATCTGACTAAAGTGATCTCTGTTTTGCGAATGACACATCTTAAAGAGGCCAGTGACCTAGTTTGGTGGTATTTTGGAAAACGCAGAAACTTTGAACATTAGCTTCAATACTTTGGTGCCCTACTTTAGTAGCCTGTTTTTCATCACCACAAAGGTTTACTTTAAGCGTCAATGTGCTGAGCACCTGCTCTCATTAAATGTGCTGCTGTTAGCAAATAATTAAGCGACCCAACATGTAACATACCGTGACATCAATTTTTAATCTGAAAAACATGCTGACCATAGCTTCAAAGCAACCTCATTATGTTTTATTTCATAACTCAAATGTGCTGATGCATTTAACGGCAAACAGTTGATTCATATTACATCAAAAACATTAAAGTATAAATCACTATTGTCTCTGAACTAACAAGAAATATACATGGTCTGCCTTTTAAGGAGTTAGGTTGATAAAACAAACTTACACTTTTAGTCTGAAAGAGGTGACATTATAATCAACCCATATCTTTTCTCATTTAGCTGGTTGTTTATGTCTATATTCCCATTGCCAGAGCGTCGACTGTATTTGAGGAAAAGTAAGCAGAGACTGAGACTTTCTCAAGCTTTTTGCAATTTCCTTTCACTGGTTATTTTCCATCTCTAACTTCAAAAGCTTTACAGGGAAAACCCAGAAGTTAGAGGGTGTACGTGTGCATGTAAAGATAAAAGAGACCTCAAGCTTTTTTTTGAGAATTTTCAGAACTGACATGTCTGCATGTAAAATGTTCAAAGGTTCAATTTAATAAAAACAGCTCAATGTGCTACTTTAGAATTAGGTGCTTCATGCTGAAGACACCAAATATAGGTGAAATTGTTTTTTGAAATGTTCTGTTACATAAATTTCATACTCCACAGAGCCTGACTGAAGAAATTCTTCATAACAGCAGGTATCATACATGCTCAACAGGGTGCAAAATATTTTTGCCAAATGGCTAACGAATGTTCAAATTTTACCAGCCACTCAATAGATTTCCATTGTTTTTTTTATTTTACCAGCATTTGGCTGGTACAAATTCTGTGCCATGATGCCAAACCTCAGACTGAAACCACAGTGTGAACATGAACACATAGCGGTCTGAATGAGAAGCACAAACTACATATCAGTATCATTTATTGACACACACACACATCACGTTTTTTGCAAATCTTACAAATCCAATGTGCAGTGGAAAGGAAAGTAGGAATATAGATCCCAGTGATTTTTTTAAAGGAATGCAATACAGTGGTTCATTGTGTTGTGAAACAGAGATGGTTCAGTTTGGGAAGGTTGGTGGTTTAGCGTGGTACGGCACAGAGGCTGTAAGGTTTGGGACAGCGAGTGCCTCCCAACTTGAAATCCAGGCTGGGCTGCTCTCCAGCAGATGCCGAGAAAGAAAACCTCTGAAGGAGGGAGGTAAAGAAGAGGAATAACTCCATCCTGGCCAGCTGCTCCCCGAGACACACACGCTTACCTGAGAACACACAATACAACTGAGTTGTATTCACACAATTTGTAAAGGGATTCACTTTACACTGTCTGAAACAACCAAAGAATACAGTAAGACATGGACTGATCCCCTCCCCACTATGGTAATCAGTTAGACAGGCAAATGATTGGTTTAAACAACATATAAGTGAGTTTTAGAGGCTTGTAAGTATTGACTAACCTGCTGAAAAAGGAAGGAAGGCCTCTCTCTTCCTAAATTTGCCGTTCTGGTCCAGAAAATGCTGAGGGTTGAAGGTGTGTGGAGTTTCCCACATCGACTCATCATGTAGAACCGAGTTCAGTGTGGGCAGGATGATGGTGCCCTGATGAAATGCCATTAATGAAAACTGACATCTCTTTCTTTAGTATTCTAGTTTATCTACAATTGCATGGCAACTGAGCTGATTAAGATCATGTGATATGATCAAAAGCTCAAGAAGAGCTACTAAATGGACTTTGTAGTAAGATTATTTTGTCAAATTACAGGGTGTAAAACGCCAGCAGCACCAAAGTGCAACAGTGGTTTTGTACATTTTAGGGCCTTAACCTATATAATAGATTATTATAAATTAATATATATAATTTCTACATGAATTCAGATTATTTTCCTCAGTACAACATGGATTTTCAAACTAATTTCTTACCTTACAGACAGTTATCGTTTATTCAGCTCATATCAATGCAGTATAAAAATCAACTTGCAGATTTGGTTGGACAGAACAGGATGCGTTTTGAGTTGGTGGCTGAGAAGCACTGCATTCAAAAATCCAACTTAGAAATAAACAATAAGCAAAATGCCCACAGAAAGCAATTCTTTCTCACACGTGCATCATGTACCTTTGGGATCGTGAACTTGTCGAGCGCGGTGTCCCTGCACGCCATGTGGACCACATTGAGGGGGAGGATGTTGCCCATTCTCTGGATTTCATGGATGACTGCATCAGTATAGGGCATGTTTTCTCTGTCAGCCACAGAGGGCTGTCTGGATGAACCAACAACAGCATCTATCTCAGCCTGGACTCTCTCTGCACACAGTGAAACCAGGAAACAGTCTGTGTACTGCGTAGACGACTGAGGGGAAAATAATGTGCAACACATCCCACACACTTACTCTCCCAATACAGATCTGACCTGTGAGAGACCCCTGATACTATAAAGCCATGTCAAGATGTTTACGAAACAAGCAGGCGTGGGGTGGGACAGATATTACTCTCACACACACACACACACACACACACACACACACACACACACACACACCTTGTATGTCAGGGTAGTAGATCATGTATAGCAGTCCCCAGTGTAAAGTAGTGGTAGTAGTTTCAGTTCCAGCACCAAACAGGTCCAGAGTGCAAACAGCCAGATTCTTGAGATCAAAACCAGAATCTTTGTCCTCATTCTATCAATAACACAAAAGACAGTTTCTAGAATCAGTGGACATATTTCATTAAAGGACAAACACAATGCAAAAACATAAAAACACTCACCTCTCCCATCTCTGTGAGGAAGCAGTCGATGTAGTCTCTCGGTGAGGAGGGGTCCAGGCTTTCTCTGTGTTCTTTGATCTTGATTTCTATGTAGTCAATTATGGTTTGTGTCAGAGTGAATATCTTCTTGTGAGGTCCTGGCATCCACTTCATCAGCCAGGGCAACGTGTTATAAACCTACAGAGCATGAAGACAGTTATCAGATCATCTGAGAATCAGGCAATAGCTCACAACTTGAACACAGACACAGGTGGAGGCCGTGGCAAACGCGGCAAAACTCATTTGTTTTTGCTGGATTGTCAAAAAACAGATCCCCCTTCCTCAATCACAATAAATCAATCTCGCAATATAAAATTACGTATCCTGTGATGGAGGATTGTATCCATACTGCCCACTCCTAAACAGAGCTATCACTTTTATAGCTTATATACACTTGCACTTTTCCTGAATGTGCCTCTTTTCACAGGAGACATTGTGACGTGTCACAGAAGGATAAGCACAGGCGTAAATATCAAAATGAATGATGGCTGAATTCCATTTAGCTGCTTCAGTTTCAGGGTCCTGGTATTGTGCATACTGGCTCACTGTCATGGCTTACTGGGACACTTGAATAGAATGGAGCCATTGTTATTAATGTTATTAGTAACACCCAGTGTTGTAGTACTCGAGATCGGTCTTTTTGAAGGTCTCGGTCTTGTCTCGGAATCGACCGCATTTTTACTCGGTCTTGTCTCGGTCTCAGACAAAGAGGATTCTGGATTTTATTTCAAGACTGGTCAAGACCACAGCTGTGGGGTTATCACTAAATTGCCTGTGCATTGTCTGATTTATTTGTTAACATCATTACTGTGATTGGATGTAAAACTTCCTGAATCAAATGCTACCAATAACTTGACTCATTTCTAATTTGAAATTTTTGTTACTCTTAACGGCTGTCACCCGTCCCCGCCCCCCTTCACGTGCACTCCAAGAAAGTGAATGGAGGAGACAGGAGAATAAGCTGTGGCTGTCTGGGACAAGGTGTCAGCCATATCTTCGGTAATAAAATGTGGCTACCTAAACCACAAAGAGTTCATCTGCAAAACAGCGTCTAAAAGAAAACACACAGCAGTATGTAAATTTTCCAATGCAATGCTTGGGACGACAAGGACCATGTCAAACTTTTATCGGCACTTAGAAAAGAAGGGGACAGGGAATGTGGTGACAAATTGTTGTTCCTAAGTTACGTTTTTGCTTGTGATAAACAATGACGAGACAGGCCACATAAAGCTATGTAGCTAATGTATATAAAGTTACGTTACATCAACGTTAGCTAATGTCAGCTCAGACATAAACGCTGTCGCTACATGCCGCGGTACCGATCCCTCACTTGAGTGAAAGAGCTAGAGATGTGACAGCAGAGAGAAGAGTAATTTTTATGAAAAATGTCCATAATGAATAGGCTGCTTTGCCTGTCAAATATTTAACTTTTTACCTAGTCAAACCCTAGTGTTTGTGTGTTTTGAGTGTCATGAGCTCCTCTCCCTCTGGCTCGCTCAATCACTCAGTCTTTCCCACACTGGGTGTTAGTTACTTGAAAGAAAAATACACGTCTACCCCCTTTCCATGGAAGTTTAATCACCTTAAAGACGATTGTTATTTCAGCGTTATGATTAGAAAAGTAACTGGTTTGGCCATATCATACCATATTAATCATATCCTTGTGTAACTACTGAAAAACGTGGTTGCCATTATGCCCTTGCTGTGTATGTGTTGTGTTGCTCCACACATTTGTGTTCTAATACAGTACACAGATTTTACATAAATTGTGTGGGACTCGCACTGGTCTGGTCCTGGTCTTGACTCGGTCTCGCCCTGCCTTGGTCTTGGTCTTGACTTGGTCTCAACCCCTCAAAGTCTTGGTCTTGTCTCGGTCTCGATACACTCTGGTCTTGGTCATGACTTGGTCTCGGTTTAGGTGGTCTTGACTACAACACTGGTAAAACCTGTGCTTTGCCTACTGAGACAAGTCAAAAGGTCTGCTGTAAAAAAAAGGCCTATGATAAGTCTGGTTAAAGGTCTTTTCTCAACATTAGGCATTCAAAGAGAGGTTCATAGGACTTTATGTAACTGACATCCACTTATTTAATATCTATGACCTGCTGGGTTTTGATAAAGACATCGAAATATCACCGCCTGCTGACAATAAATAAAATTGTCTATAGACCCATGTTCTGTTCTGTCTGTTTTGTTTGTTACACGGTGGTGGAGAGTAACTAAGTATATTTAATTATGTAGTGTACTTTTTGGGGTAATAGGCAATAGGCTTATAAAGTAAAATGCAATGTTATAGATTAAACTAGTGGTTCCTAACCTTTTGGCTTGTGACAAAAAAGCAGTGAGTGTCTAGTTGGGGCCTCTTGTCACGTTCCAGATGAGTTGTTAGCAATTCCAATAAAGAGACATTTCCACTCTAAACATCTCAGATGGATTGATTTGAATGTGAACTGTTAAAATAAAATCAAATAAACTCAAATTGTAAACAGGTTAAATTATCCAATATTTTGCAAAAAGATTAGACTTTCTTTCATCTTCCATTAATCATCTGACGACCCCTCAGATTTATCTGGTGACCCTTAGGAGGGGCCCGACCCCTAGCTTGTTAACCACTGGACTATATAAAGATGTTAAGATTCACCTCGACCAATCTAATGATGTCATATATATATATTACAGGGGACATTTTACTGCATAATGAGTATTTTTACTTTTGATACTTTAAGAACATTTTGCTGATAATACTTTAGTGTATTTTTACATTGTTTTATTGATATTTTTACTTTAGTAAAGGATCTGTGTACTTCTTCCACCACTGGTTGCACAATTTTATTATTGATTATGTTGTTAGGGTTTGTTGAAACCCTTTTACAAAAAAGTTATTAAAACACATCATTGACTTATGGGGTCTAGCTGCATAAAACCTGATTTTAAATAAAGATTACTGCGTGCTGCATCTTGTTTACAAAGGAGGCTCACCTGTGTCCACAAACCTCCCTGTAGGTGCACTATCTCATTGAAGTTCTGAAGAAGACGCTGGTGCTGCTTGTCAGTGTACTCAAAGCGATCCCCAAACACCAGGCAGCAGATGATGTTGGACACAGCGTTGTTTATCAGTGACTGGGCATTAAAAGCCTTGCCTGTAAAAATAAAGAGCAAATGCAGATCAGACACACAGAAACTTTACAAAAAAACAAAAGCAAAAAAGTCAAAACATAAAATGTGTGATGAGCCACGGGCAGAAGAAAAGTACTGTGACTTAATGATTATGGTTATGGTTGATTAACAGGCTGGTATAACAGATACATGATGTGCCTGCCTCAGCCAAAATAAAGCAAAGAGGTGTGGTCCCTTAGATAATGAGGCAGGGAAATAGAGAGTCACATGCACATGGTCTAAGGTGCACGGTCCAGTGCTCCACGGTGTTGGTGAATGCTTCTGTGTTGCAAAGTTGGAGCAAAGTTGAAGGGAAAGGGAACATGTAACAAACATTAAAAAAGAATGGTGAGAAAGCATACTGCCCCGTGACTAGTTAAGAAGCATTAGTTGATTAGTTGATTAGCTTGTTGAAAAGTAAGATTTGTTTGTTGCCTTGCTGAAGGGCAAAAGCCTCAGTGAGATATTGACACTCCTGCTGGATGGATGGCTCCAGGGTCTTCTTGCCCACACCAAAGTTTCTGAGCGTATGAAGAGCAAATCTCCTCTGCTGCTTCCATGGATTGCCATTCGATGCCACCAGACCTTTTGGAAGCACAAAACAGCATTAGACCGGAGGTAACTGGAAATATATATAACTAACAACTAGCTAAATGCTAATACGCCTAATATGGTGTCAGTCTGATGCTGCTACCCTAACTAAATACTAACTAGCAACTTTTTAAACAAAATGCCACACACACTACCTTTGTTCCCAATTAATGCTGCAAACAATGGTATGATGGGGCGATCTATGTAGTCATCTCCTCTTTGGACCAGGGCCTCTCTGACAAGCTTGTAGCCATTAATGACCACAATCCTTCCACCAAAGAGCCGGAGGCTGAAAATATTTCCATATTTCTCTGCAAACTGAACACAGAGAAAACACTGGCGTTTTGGTTCAACACTGACATACTTTCAGAGGACGTCAACTCAAACAAAATCAGTGTAGCTTTAGAAGGTGACAGCACAAACATGCACGTACCTGATGTGGGTGGTGTTTCATGTTTAATCTCTGGATTTGATTGATGGCTTCCTTTGATTCATTATTGACTTCTGTAGCCTCCTTGGCATTGTTGATACTAGTGTGATTTGTTTCTTCTTCTACCCTAAACTCCCTTGTGGTGACAGATTATTTTGAGAAGTACACTCAGCAGCCTTTTGGACAATACAGCATTAATCCTGTGGCCTGAAACCAAGCTGCGACCACATGACTGAGTGTTAAAGCCAATGCAGGAGTGACATAATATGCAGTTATAAAGGCCACTAGAAAGCTCTAAGTACTGCAACCCCCAACTCAAAATACAATTAATTTTGCTGTTTTCTTTTCCTAATTAATGGTCTCAAAAAAATGGTTCGGCTGACAGAGCGCACCAGACCGTGTCGCCGCAATGAGCATGCGCCTAACATTTAACACACAAAAGAAGCTGCTGGTTGGGAAATGTAAACAGGAACATAAGCAGATTGCCTACAAGATGGTTCTGTCAGTTCCTGAAGTGCAGCAGACCACATTTTATCATGCTGAATAGCTTCAGCCTCATGATAGCTTTCTATTTTTTTTAGATGTCAAAGTATCAAACACCCTTTCACCTGTAATTTCAGGACCATTACGTAAATATTTTATGATGTAAAATGGCCTGGACCCTTCACATAATGTCTAAATAAACAGTTAGGGCTGCAACTAACGATTATTTTCATTAATAGATTAATGTGCAGATTATTTTCCCCATTAATCGATTCAGTGTTTGGTCTATAAAATGTCACAAAACAGTGAAAAATGCCCATGAGCTTATGTTTGTGTCATATCTTGGGTTTTGAACTGCTCAGTGAGGTGAGTAGCATTATTGTTTGTTACTGAACATGGTTGTTGAGATCGGTTTGTGCTGTGGGTTATAGCCTTAAGTAGGGTAAAGTGTCAGAGGTGAAAAAGTAGATCATTTGTTTTACTGATTAGTGCTGACAATAAGAGGGGGTGGTACCAATACACTACAGTTTAACATTACCTTATCTGCATAACCCTTGATGCAATGACTTGAAATTGTGGTGTTACCAAACCCCCTTGGCTCAACATCCAAGTTTTAATAGGGGCACTCAAGTTGGTTAAATAACAGTGTGGTTGAATTTGCTTTTTATAAAAGTCCATGGCCTTGCACTTGAGTTAATGATTTCCTGCATTCTCAAGGGAACGTGCCTGAACCTGTTGTATTGCAGCTCTGAAATGTCTTTCTGGATTTTTCTTCTATATCCAGATTTATTTATTTAATTATTTCAAAATGCAGAAAGTGCTAGCCAATGTTATCTTCCATTAGGGAAAGGTACTGGGTATTTGAAAAAGCATAAAAATAAGTCACTGACTACAGAGGTAGTTATAGGGGTGTCATAGAGACATTTTATTTCACTGTATGTATGGCCTCGACATACCTCTGTGAACTGCAGGTGGAGTCTGGTGGGTTGGATGTGATGAAGGTCACCAATCAAAGGAAGAGCCCAGGGTCCAGGAGGAAAGTTAGTCGGCACTCTGTTCTTCAAAACATCAGTCACCAACAGAAAAACAAACAGAAATATCAAAATACTCCTGCCGTCCATCCACTCCAAGCCGAATATATTGTATATTGTCTCCATGTTAGCTTATTTATTTTACAGTGTTGCTTGGCTGCACTCTCACGACTGAACAGTCAGGTAAATGGACGGAATACTTTTGTAACAACATCAAGTTAAAACGACATCCGGTTTGTGCCTAACCTTCAAAATAAAAGCGCAAAACATGCACACAGGAAGAAGTGTGTGCGCGTGTGCCCTTCAGTGTTGAAAGAAATAGATCTTTTATTTATGTAAAAGTAGCAATACCACAGTGTAGAAATACTCTGTTACAAGTAAAAGCCATGCATTCAAAATTTAAGTAAAAGTAATTAAGTAGTGGCATCAAAATATACTCAAAGCAGCCTACCAAAAGTAAAAGTACTCATTATGCAGAAAGTCCCATTTCAGAATCATAAATAATAAATTATTGGACATAACTCATTCACTGACTGATTATTGTCAAATTATTTGTATTAAAATGATTAGGAAGACCTCTCTGTGTCCTTAACATGCAGTGTACATGCAGTCAGCAACCAGCTGGAAGAGTTCAAGCTCCAGAGTTGTTTTTCACATCAGAGGTCCTCTGAGTCCACCAGTGTTATATAACACTACCTTGGTGAGGCCTTTTTTTCCCAGCCTCTTTCACCCATCACCCAGATAATGAGAGACGCACCATGATCCTGTCTGCAGGAGCAAACTGTGATTATACAGAGGGCTTTTTGAGAAAAGATCCAGCACACTGCTTTCAGCATCACAATTTACTGATCGTACTAATGTTTTGGTCCCTCTGGACTTTTGTCAGAGGGCTTTTTGAAATATCTTTATCATGATTTTTAAAGCACTCTTTGAGTGTATGGACTTTACTGGCTGGCTGTTGTTCAGTTTTTTAGTGTTACTTTTGACTGATGTGTTCAGAAACTGGAGGCCACACAACTTTCCACCCGGACCCTGGGCTGTGCCTTTTCTTGGAAATGTCTTCACTGGAGTCAACTTCAAAACAATGGAGAAGGTGAGGTGAACAGTAACACTTTATACATGCATGAATGCATGTAGAGCTTTAATATTCAAGTGGCAATTTGACTTACAGAAAGTAGACATGATGAGCACAAGGAATAATAATAAATACACAATAACATCATAAGATTGCAACTCAAGTGTTTTCTCACCAACTGCCAATTTGATATCAATGCATATTCATGTATTTTACCCAAACCAGAGTTTTATTTTCTGCTGCATTATAGGTTACAGAAGGTAAACAAAATAATGCAGTACCTCATGGAAGATAACTTTAAATCTCAAATAACAGTGATCATTACAAACACCAGGTTTAATGTCGGTCATTAATGATGGAATAGAGGCTCTTTTCAGCTATAAAAAGGTTTTTTGACAATCAGGATTTAAACAGAGTATGTGAGTTTTCAAAGAAACATGAAACAATTTACAAAGTTTAAAACATGCCAAATAATCAGTGACAAACTGCAGGTCAATACATGGAAAATAAGTACTAATATATTTGGTATGTCAAAGAGTTTCAAAAATCATGAAATCAAAGTGAAACTAACAGTATTATGAGTATCAAGTGAGACCTACCTTTTGCAGCAGGGGTTTCTTCCCAATATATAATTAATGTATTGAAAGAATACAAAAGTCTTTGTGAAACATTTCATCTCTGAAAAGTAATTTGTTTTTAAACGCAGCTTGCTCGGGAGTATGGCCCAGTGTTCAGCTTGAGGAGAGGCAGTGAGAGGATTGTGTTTATTTCAGGATACAAGATGGTCAAAGAGGCGCTTGTTAACCAGCTGGACAGCTTTGTTGATCGACCTATTGTCCCTCTCTTCCATGTTCTCTTTAAGGGCCTTGGTGAGTACATGAGAGTAGAATGTATGGCACCGCAAATGTCTTTGACTGTACCTGTTACGCCCCTGAAAAACGGGGAGAAATAATCACAAGTGATAGCATTGTTTCCTTACTCTAATAAAAGTTTTTACAAAAATAACACACAAAACACAACAAAATACTTCTTTCTGTAGAGAGTGCACAAATGTTTTCCCAGCAGGGGTTGTAGCCAATTCAGTGGTCTGTCCTCAGACCATGGTCGCTAACATAGATCACTGGTTACTACCACTAGGGGGCGCTGAAGCTAGTGGTCCAGACCAGTTGCTCAGTGGTCCATTGTGGTCCATCCGTGGTTATAGCCTATCTCTCTACACTACAGCCTACACGATCCAATGAGCCATAACATTATGATCACTGACAGGTGAAGTGAAGAACATTGATTATCTCGTTACAATGGCACCTGTCAGTGGGTGGGATATATTAGGCAGCAAGTGAACAGGTTGTCCTTGAAGATGATGTGTTGGAAGCAGGAAAAATGGGCAAGCGTAAGGATGTGAGCGACTCTGACAAGGGCTAAATTGTGATGGCTAGACGACTGGGTCAGAGCATCTCCAAAACTGCAGCTCTTGTGGGGTGTTCCTGGTCTGCAGTAGTCAGTACCTACCAAAAGTGGTCCAAGGAAGGAAAACCAGTGAACCGGCAACACGTTCATGGGCGGCCAAGGCTCATTGATACACATGGGGAGCGAAGGCTGGCCCGTGTGGTCCAATTCAACAGAAGAGTTACTGTAGCTCAAATTGCTGAAAAAGTTAATGCTGGTTCTGATAGAAAGGTGTCAGAACACACAGTGCATCGCAGTTTGTTGCGTATGGGGCTGCGTAGCCGCAGACCGGTCAGGGTGCCCATGCTGACCCTTGTCCACTGTTGAAAGCGCCTACAATGGGCACGTGAGCATCAGAACTGGACCACGGAGCAATGGAAGAAGGTGGCCTGGTCTGATGAATCATGTTTTCTTTTACATCATGTGGATGGCCGGGTGCGTGCGCGTCGCTTACCTGGGGAAGACATGGCACCAGGATGCACTATGGGAAGAAGGCCAGCCGGCGGAGGCAGTGTGACGCTTTGGGCAATGTTCTGCTGGGAAAACTTGGGTCCTGCCATTCATGTGGATGTTACTTTGACACGTACCACCTACCTAAACATTGTTGCAGATCAAGTTCACCCCTTCATGGAAACGGTATTCCCTAATGGCAGTGGCCTCTTTCAGCAGGATAATGCGCCCTGCCACACTGCAGGAATGGTTTGAGGAACACGACAACGAGTTCAAGGTGTTGACTCCAGGCAACGTTCCCTGAAGGTTACCTGTTTGTGGGTGCTATCTGCCGCTGCTGCTTTATTGTTTAAGATATCAAACACGTATCATAAATTTCACGTTTTAAACACGATCCGGACCACAAGGACCACACGACGGACCACTGAGTAACTGGTCTGGACCACAAGGTGTCACGAACTCCGACACAAAACTGGTGGACTCAAGTGCACGACTCTTCAGACAGTGTAAGATGTATCAAAATCTTTACTGAAGTAGAATTCAACAAAAAACGCTCACGAGGAGGATATACAAAGTACAAAACAAAATGCTCACAAGGAGGATCAAATAATAACATAGACGGAAGCAAAACCTGATGCATGGAAAATCGCTGGTACTCTTCACTCAAATCTTTTTACGGATGAAATAAGACGAACTGGCACAGGACAAAGGGAGACAAGGACTATTTATACATGAGGTAGGGGGAAACAGGTGAAACCAATTAGGGCCAGGGTAGACAATCACAACGGCGGGAAAATCACATAAAAGGAGGAAGTCAGGGTCTGAAACGAGAGGAAAAGATGAGTACAAAATAAAACAGGAAGTGCAGGACGACACTAGACATGAGTGACTTCAACTTAACATAAACCTAAAACTAAGACATGACATGAAATACAATTAACAAATCTGACGAGACACAACACAAGGACCATGCGACGGACCACAAGGACCACACGATGGACCACTGAGCAACTGGTCTGGACCACAAGGACCATGCAACGGACCACTGAGCAACTGGTCTGGGCCACAAAGACCACGGACGGACCACAAGGACCACACGACGGACCACTGAGCAACTGGTCTGGACCGCACAATGGACCACTGAGAAACTGGTCCAGACCACAAGGGCCACGGATGGGCCACAAGGACCACACAACGGACCACTGAGCAACTGGTCCGGACCACTAGACTGACCACTGAGCAACTGGTCTGGACCACAAGGACCACGGACGGACCATGGACGTACCACACGACCATAGATGCATTAGAACTGGATACGGCGCTGCCGCTCAGCCTTGCTTCCAATTTTTTCCAGTGGCCATTGCAGCAAAAAATTCTCCTGCGGCCCAAAAAGCATTTTCCCCATAGGCCACCATTGTAAAAGACGCCTGTAAAACTGTTGACAGGACCCCTCGAACTGCAAACAAGGTCGATTATGATCCATGGAGGTTTTATATTTGTAAAACTTTCCTCGAGCCGAGAAAAGCAATTTAAAATTTGTGACGTCATCACAATGTAAAGTCTATGGGCCAAGCAGAACTCACGGGCGGGGCCAGCGGAGGGAAAACACTACTGCGCGTATTCAGTGGGCCACATAACCCGGAAGTACACCTGGAAGCTATAAACTTTTTCGGCGTATGCGCTGGGCAAGCAATTCTCATTGGAATGAATAGGCGCCATCTTTGGGTTCGGTATCCAGTTCTTATAATACATCCATGCACACGACGGACCACTGAGCAACTGGTCCGGACCACTAGCTTCAGCGCCCCCTAGTGATAGTAACCAGTGATCCGTGTTAGCGACCATGGTCAGTGGACAGACCACTGAATTGGCTACAACCCCCTCTCCTCTAATGAGGAAAATACTGGGAATCCCCAGGCCTGAGGGCGGAGACAGGAGTAATTGATCTCAGGATCTCAGATTAAGACCACCATGTAGATCACAGATCAACACTTTCACATCTTCAATTAAACAATGAAGAATGAAGTAAACAATGTAATATAGACTTTTTTTTTTAGCATTTCAACCTCTTTGAAACACGTGACAGATTTTAACTACATTGCCCAATTTCATGGTCCCAGTCATTCGTCATGAACTCTCAGTTATTGTATGATCTTTTCAACCTCGTTACAGATCTTAAAATTACAGACCAAGAACTTACTATTCCTTTTTTTAACTTGTAAACAGGCTATAAGTGTATTACTTTTACTTGTCACATACCAAGCTCTTTCTCCAGAATAAAACTAAATCTCTTTATGCTAAGTTGAATGATTTAACCAAAAATCACAGCTCTGTCAGGTAACTTTCATGGGACAAAGTACATTGTCAATGTAGAACATGTATTGTGTTAATATTTTGCCATCTAGGCATAGCTTTGAGCAATGGTTACCTGTGGAAGAAGCAGAGGAAGTTTGCCAACACTCACCTGCGTTACTTTGGAGAGGGCCAGAAGTCACTGGAATCATACATCGAAGTGGAAAGCAACTTCCTCTGTGAAGCTTTCAAAGAGGAACAAGGCAAGTAGATGATAGACTCATCTGTTAGTTCACATGACTTGACTACTGCACTTAGAAAATGCTCCTAACAATGTACTGTCATCACATCACAATTGTGCAGAATGTACATATATAAATAAAGTGATTTTACTTCCTAATGTGATTTATCATCACTTGAACTGAATTCAACATATTCCCAGGAAGACCATTCAACCCCCAGTACATCATAACGAATGGAGTGAGTAACATCATCTCCTCTGTGGTCTTCGGACATCGCTTTGAATACAGCGATCAAAGCTTTCGCAAGCTTCTGGAGTTGGACAATGAGGCCATAATACTATCTGGCTCTGCGCAGGCTCAGGTAATTCCTGATCTGTCTCAATTATTATGTTGTGATCACAAAACAAACTGGGTGTTTGTCCCGTCAATAGCTGTACGATGCCTTCCCTGGCTTGCTGCACTACCTGCCAGGTCCTCACCAGACTGTCCACGCCAACTACAGAGAGATCTTGACTTTCCTGAGAAAGGAAGTAGAGAAGCACCAGGAGGAGTGGAACCCCAATGATCCTCGAGATTATATCGATGTATACCTGGCAGAGATGGAGAAGGTAAGATATTTCCACATTTTCAGTAAAGCACCCTGGAATCCTGGTAAAGGATAGGTTAACAATTATTTAAGTTTCAAACCAATAGAAAGGAGCCATCGTTAATGTTATTAGTAACCTCTGGGCTGCTTTTCGTGCTGTGATAAGTCAAAATGTCTGCTGAGAAAAAGGCCAATTAGGTAAAATGAAAATAGATTTGGTAATACTCATCTCCTGCCACTAAAAAGTTTTCGAAGTTCTGCCTGGCTCAGAACCCTTACCAGCTATTTCATCAAACTGTCTGATTTACGGCTAATCTGCCCAACCAAGATACGATATAAAAAAAGTCAAAACCTTTTCACACGTCAACATTTTTATTCTTGTTTGATTGGTTTGCTGTAAAAAGTTGTTCAAAGATGTTTATAGTTGTTCACCAATACTGCCATGTCCCCCTCCTTCAAGACATGAATCACAGAATCACTCTAAAATGTCAACATACATATCAGTTGTTGCACTTATGATGAAATAAGAGTTTCAATGAGCCATGCTAAGATGACGCTGTTACTGCAAACCATAGACTGTATATATACACAGTACAGTCTATGATGTGAACACACACAATAATTTACTGGGAAAGTAAGAGGTTAGATTTGTCTGAAAGAAAGTCCACTATCCTGTTAATGATTGCTGTCATGTTCCATGTATGTCTAATGTAAAAACTAGCCCATGAAAGCATGACTCTGTGTATAATGTCATAAAATAATATGTTGCCAGAAAAAGGAGGACCCCCAGGCTGGCTTCAACATTGAAACCCTGCTGCTTTGCACCCTCGACCTGATTGAGGCTGGGACAGAAACAAGTGCCACCACTCTACGCTGGGGCCTCGTGTACATGATGCACTACCCAGAGATACAGGGTTCGTGTCTTATTATTTACATTAAGCACAAGAGTAAGAGAGGTTATAGATGGTTTGGTGCTATTTCATGTGTATATTGTCAAATGAGCTGCCCGTTGTAGTTGTGACTCTGCTTCCTCACTCAGAAAAGGTCCAGGCAGAGATAGACAGAGTGATCGGACAGTCTCGTCAGCCCAACATGGCCGACAGACCCAATATGCCCTACACTGACGCTGTCATCCACGAGACTCAAAGGATGGGAAACATTGTTCCCATGGGATTCCCCAAAATGGCCAGTAAAGACACTACACTGGGAGGATACTTCATACCTAAGGTAAATTATTATCTACCAAACTCAGGGATGAATGACAAACTGTAAAATTAGTAAATTATTGATAAACAGCTGATATCAACATTTCATAACTCTTCTTTCCAGGGCACAGCTATTAGTACAATCCTTGCATCTGTGCTGTTTGATAAGAATGAGTGGGTGACTCCAGATATCTTCAACCCTGAGCATTTCTTGGATTCAGAGGGCCAGTTTCGCAGAAGAGATGCCTTCTTACCATTTTCAGCAGGTTTGCTCGATACTCATGCGCTTTCAGTGACACTATTTAGCTTACAGGAATTGCTCCCACCATACACTAGTTCATGTTAGCAGCATGTGGGTTGGGAATCTGCTAACCTAAAGCTGTTGTCGACTGTTTCCCCACAGGCAAACGTGCGTGCTTGGGGGAGCACCTGGCCAGAATGGAGCTGTTCCTTTTATTTACATCTTTCCTTCAACACTTCACCTTCTCTCCTGTTCCTGGAGAAATGCCCAGCTTGGAGGGCATGCTGGGCTTCACCTATTCCCCCCAGGAGTTCAGGATGCTAGCTGTGCCGCGCTGATTTTGACAAAGCATCAGCACAAAGTATCAATGATCTCCACGTTCTCTGTAAGACAACAAAATCAAATCATCTTTGTATATGATCTTCAGTGAAGCGATGACATGATGATCACATATCTGACTCGCAGCTGAAAACTAGTTTGCATGACATATGAACATTCCCCACCAAAATAAATGAATATGAAAATAAAGAAGATCACCATGTCTGTGATGAAGAAGAATATTTGCAAGTTCTGAGTCAAAGGCACCTGTACTCCCATGGTCCTCCCACAGAGGTGTTTGCAGTTATTTTGCCTGTGTAGATCTCTTCTTAAGACTGTGTGGGAATTTAGTGACTGAACTGAAAAAACACTGAAAACACCTGTGTGAGAGTACCGGGACTTTAAGATCACAAATAACAGCTTGCTACTAATGTTACAGTTAATTTACACTAACACTAAGTTTGTTGTGGTGGTATTACATTCTCACTTAGAATGAAGATTTTTAACCTAAATTAATAAACTTAAAAAAATTGACTGTTCTATATATTCTTGTGCTAATACAGTATCTATCTATCACTGGTCTGACAATCTTTTATCTCCTGGATCTCAGATCATTTAATGACATGTCATAAACATATGACATTCATAAAACTGTTTATCCATTAAGTGTTAAATAGTGTAATGAGCTAATACTGACTTGATCACTTATCAGTATTGAGCAATAGCTGATCATGATATATTATGCATTCATATATCCATTAGATCATGAAGTCTCATGCACTAGCTCCACATCAGTTAAGCATGATTTCCTTTGCATGTCAAAATAGATTCTTCATTTTTCACACTGCCATAAAAGACTTTGCTTTTGCATCTAGGACTGTTGGGGGATAATCTTTCGAGATCGTATGCACTTGAGTAAGATAAAAAAATAAATAAATAAAATGCATATACACGACCATGTATCTTCATGCCTAAAACCATGCCTAGGTCATTTCCCCAGATGTTTAATAAGGAGACAAAAGAAAAAGTACCACAAGTAGACAAGATACCATAAAATTCTCTGATTTTGCCTTTAATTAAGGTGGCAGTCATTACTTTATCCTCTACTTCTGTTAACTCAAACCATCGTCTCTTTTGTTGTAAATATTTTTAAAAAGTCTGTATTAACTATGTTTTATTCTGTTCTTAAATCAATAAATGATTTTAGTTGTATCCCAGAGATGTCCATTTACTTAAATAAATTCATTAACAAAAATGTACAGAAGACAGGGTTTTGTTGAAAAGGTGAGAACATGGAGGTAGTGGCGGTGAGCTTCAAAAACTTAACACAATCACACAGTGTTTGCAAAGTATTGAAAATTGTGTAATGCTCCTCAGTATTTCTTATCTTTTGAAAAACTTTGACAAACATTAGTGATTCCAGTGGCCCGTTTGAAAAACTGAACCCACAGGGTGCTTTTTCTGCCCAATGACCATGATGCTAATTTTCTTAGATGTGTTGTAAAAAATACCTTATAATATACATGACTTACATTTCTACTATTCCTAAGAGACTACAGACTCTTCCTCCAATTGTCATTTTCATGCAACTGCACAATGGATCAGTTAGATGCCTTTTATTCCCACTGCACTTTGTATTGTTGGCTTGACTCTGTTTACACTATGAACATGCAACCTCAGTCTAATGTCACTGAAAGACAGTTGAGGTTTTGCACTTAGTACGTGTTATCATATTGCTGATTGCCATAATATTACAATGTTCAAGCATAATAATACTTTGTTATTATTACTTTAGGTTTTATCATACGTACTATGACAGAGGTCTTGTTTGTCAAGGGAAAAGTAGTTGTGTTTGTAGCCGGTTATGTAAAAACATTGTCACGATCACCTTTGTACTCTGAATACTGTTTTCTTTTTATAGTCGTCTGCCCAGTAATGTTAGTAGTGTGTGAGTGCGTGGACCGCAAAAGGGTTAAATCAAGTGCGAACAGGCATTACAAAACCACAGGTGTTTCAAGTGAGGGGAAGGAGAAAGTCTTGGAAAGCTCAGACCTTCCTCCTGCTGCTGGTTAAACTCTCTTTAACAATGTGGCTTTATAATTTTTTGCTGGGCTTTGACCTCAAGATGGTATTCCTGTTTATTTTTATTTTCCTCCTAATAGCAGACTTCCTCAAAAACAGGAATCCTCCAAATTATCCTCCAGGACCGTTGGCTCTTCCCTTTGTAGGGAATTTCTTCAGTATGGACAATAAACATCCACACATTTATTTTACCAAGGTAAAGTTTAATACACAGGAGGTTTCACCTTACAGTGCTTGTAAGCTTTAAGGGTCAAAGATTAAAAGTGATAGAATTGCTAAAGGCTTGTATTTATACATTTTAGATGTATTAGAAAACAGTTGTTTTCTAGTTTTGTTTTTACATTTTTGCTGTGCATATTTTCATTTTAAAGTGTGAATTTTATTGAGACATTCTATTACGTTTAAACCATTCATTTCATTAATTTAATTGAATTCACAATCAGTTCAAGATCCTTCACAAACACTATTGTGCAACTGCTATCAGGATAGTGACATATGTTAACGTGTATTTTTTCTATGTGAAAGAACAAAAAAATGGAAGCCATTTAAATGATTTTTTTTATATGAGAATGTAAATTTACATTGAAATGTGCATTTGCGTTTTAATTACTCATTTTTATGTAGAAACTAATGGCAGATACTGACATCTGGTGGTGAAATTGTAAACAGAAATGGAAAGTCTGATCATGGCACATCTGGTAGCTCATTTGTTCCTCATTGTGCATTGGTAGGTTTTGTTTTAGAACTATTTAAAAAGTTAAAATAATGCAGTAGTATGTTATGGTTCATCAGCGTGTTTGTTCCTTGATGTATTGTTCACAGCTGGCTGACATCTATGGGAATGTGCTCAGCGTCCGCTTCGGCAGTGACAAGAAGGTGTTTGTGTCTGGGTACAAGATGGTGAAGGAAGCCATAGTGACACAAGCCGAGAACTTTGTGGATCGACCATACAGTGCATTGACTGACAAGTTTTACTCAGGAACCACAGGTGTACAAATCTTTCTCTTTCTCTTCTCTCATGCTGTGCAGAAATTAGTTCCCCTGAGCCGTTAACCCTATTGCCTCTGCATGCTTGTGTCTAGATGGTCTGTTTATGAGCAATGGCGAAATATGGAAGAGACAGCGACGCTTTGCCTTGTCTACTTTACGTACATTTGGCCTGGGCAAAAGCACCATAGAGCAGAGTATCTGTGAGGAGATTCGACACCTGCAGGAGGAGATAGAGAAGGAGAAAGGTGAGTACAAAATAAGCTCATAATCGGCAGTCTAAAAGCAGTCTACTGTCTAAACAGTGGACTCTTTTCCTCCAGGTGAACCTTTCAATCCAGCAGGCCTCTTCAACAACGTTGTGTCCAACATCATTTGCCAGCTGGTGATGGGGAAACGGTTTGACTACAGCGACCACAACTTCCGGATAATGCTGAAGTATCTGTCTGAACTTCTTAGGCTGCAGGGCTCTATATGGGGTCTCGTAAGTCAGTAATATCCATTTAGTTCAATCATTGTCAGTGAGAGAGCATTCTGGTGGGATTGTGGGGTCAATCCTCCATAACCGACTGAGAGGCCTATGTCTGCGGCCAAAATTTATCACAAAAGGTGAAAGGTGATGTGAATGAAAGTTTATCTTTAAATCTACTGTTTTCTTCTGAGTAGCTGTATGAGTCATTCCCTGGAGTGATGAAGCACTTGCCAGGTCCTCACAACAAAATGTTCAGCAACTTCAATGCCGTCCTAGACTTCATCAGTCATGAGGTAAAGAAGCACAAGCAGGACCTGGACCACAACAATCCCCGGGACTACATTGACGCTTTCATCATTGAAATGGAGAATGTATGTGAACAATTGCATTGCACTGTACAACGTTGTGTAGCACTTTCTGTCAATCTACCAGTCATTCACTACTGTATCTTCTCTGCATTTCTGAATAGCACAAAGAGTCTGACCTGGGCTTCACTGAGACCAATCTAGCTCTGTGCTCTCTAGATTTGTTCCTGGCTGGAACGGAGACAACCTCCACCACTTTGCTGTGGGCTTTGGTTTTCCTCATCAAAAACCCGGATATCCAGGGTAGGTGACAGGAAGGAAACAAGACAAAAAGAGTCCTCAGCCATGCTAGCAGCTCTGTGAGGCTGTACTTAGGCACAGTGGTGCTTTGAGCTAAATGCTAACGTCAGCAGGCTGACATGCTCACAATGACAATGCTAACATGATGTTCACCATCTTAGTTTAGCATGACAGCATGCTAGTATTTGCTAATTAGCACTAAACACAAAGTACAGTCGAGGCTGAGGGGAATGTCATTGTCAGTTTTGCAGATATTTGGTCATAAACCAAAGTAATTAAAATTTAGATCTGATGATGGCACTGTAGGAAAAGAGATAAGAGATAACTAAAGTCATTAGGATTCATCTTCTGGGGACCATGAACATCTGTATCAAATTTCATGTCTAGTGGTTTGTGGATAAATCTTTGAAGTAGCAGAACAGTTAAACCATTAAAAAAAATGGTTTTCTCTGTAGCAGGAAGCAAAAACTAATAGCAGAGGAAAAAGGGTTTAAGTCAGCAACTTCTCTTCAATCACCCCTATTTTAAAACAAGTTTAGGAGAAAATGATTAAAGGAAATATTCACATTTTGTCAGTCAATACCTAGATGCCCATATGTTTTTGTTCACTGTAATCATTCCTCCTGTCCATACTGGCTACAAAGAGATCCTCCTTAAAGCAATGTAAGTGTAAGTGATGGGGGACAAAATCCACAGCCCTCATTCTGTGTAAAAATTAACATATCGAGGCATTAATATTTCTTGTATTTCTAGACAAAGTCCAGGCAGAGATAGACAGAGTGATCGGACAGACCCGCCAGCCCAGTATGGCAGACAGACCCAACCTGCCCTACACTGACGCTGTCATCCACGAGATCCAGAGGATGGGAAACATTGTTCCTCTCAATGGACTCAGAGTGGCCGCCAAGGACACGACACTGGGTGGTTACTTCATACCCAAGGTGCATTTAGTACACAGTCATTTCAGGTGTTAACAGGATTATCTCTAAAATGTGAGTGTTGTTGTTGCAGCATTGCTTGGTGTTAACCTATGGATCTTGTTTTTTAGGGTACGTCCTTATTGCCCAACCTGACCTCTGTGCTGTTCGACAAAACTGAATGGGAGACTCCAGACACCTTCAACCCTGGACACTTCCTGGATGCTGAGGGAAAGTTTGTAAAGAATGAAGCTCTCCTGCCTTTCTCTGCAGGTAAACCACAGTTCCCTCAATCTTAAGCACAACATGAACCATAATGTAAGTTTTATCCTGAGTTTGTGTGTTTGTGGACTCTTCAGGGAAACGTGTATGTCTCGGAGAAGGCCTCGCCAAGATGGAGCTGTTCCTGTTTTTGGTCGGTTTACTGCAGAAGTTCTCTTTCTCCGTTCCTGAGGGAGTAGAGTTGAGTACAGAAGGAATTACCGGAGGCATACGTGTACCGCACCCATTCAAGGTTTACGCCAAGGCTCGCTGAATGATGCAACATCTCACTGAACCATTTCATCTAACCAATGTGTAACAGACAAGATTTAGCAAAACGCTTTAGGTGGGAAAGCTGTAGTTACTTTTCAGTCTCAACCTTCCACTGTTGTATGATTACCTCATGTACTGAGGACCTGTGTGCTCTCTGCCTGTTCATTAAATTCTGTGATAAAGTTATTTTTACATAAAAATATTCTTGTATTAATGGCACTGTTTATAAGACATTTCCCTTTGTCCTTATTAATGACAAAGACTTAATAAACATACATTCTTTAAACTTACAATCAAGCTGTATTGGTCTGTCTAGAATTTCTTGATAGTAATGATCAGTTCTGTCATGTATAAGCCATTAGTTAATAAATAATTGTAATAATAAACCATTTCAACACATTTGTTAATGACTAATAAATGATTAATTGATTTGTCACAAACTGGTTTTAGTCACTGGTAAAAACACAACAAAACATGCATGGCTGGTGACTATTTACAAGCCATTGTGTAAATGGCCGCTACGTCAGTTATCATTCATGGTCAGTGGCAGAAGTAGTTGTGGGTCGGTGACGCTGTGAACCCGGGAACCTGTGTAGCTAGAGTGCAGACTATATCACGCGCCAGATTTTAGTTGTACATAAAAATGTTAGCATGTTGTAGAACTTTAGTGTCTTGCACTCTTTAAAACTGTGTGGGTTTGTATTAACGTTTATACGCACTGTTCGTGAACTTCTTTGTCTTATGTTCGGCGCATGTATGTGCTAATTTTAGCTCAGACAAACGGCGTGACAATCAAGCTAGCAGCACTGTGCCTGAAGACAGCCATGACTATAAAGTTTTACACCCTTGGAAAGCGGAGCGAGGTATGTAGCTCTATGTGTAAACTATAAAGAGACTGTAGGCTGTAATACGTTTGCATACAGTGTTGTTTAAGGTCACTGTTATATTCTCTGGTACTAGAAAATGTATGCTAATTGAGTATGGAATATTATATCATTCTAAAAGGCGTACTTGAAAACAGGGGTTTGTATCTGTAACCGTAGTTTTGCAAACTTGTACATTTGTTTGTATCCGTAAGCTTAGTTTTGCAGACTTGTACAGTGACGTTTATATCCGTAAGCTTAGTTTTGCAGACTTGTACAGTGACGTTTGTATCCGTAAGCTTAGTTTTGCAGACTTGTACATTTTGTTTTCTGTCTGCAAACTCCGTTTTGCGAGTCTGCGCATTCAGACACAGGCTTGCAAACTCATTTTCACGGCAAAAGTACTTACGCGCGTGTGATCGCACAAGCTTACGGATTTTTGACACATTTACTACGTGGTGTGTTTTGTAAACAGGGTTTCGCAAAAGAATCAGACTATATGCAAGGGAGGGAGGGAAGGCGGGATCTCCAGCTTCTGACCAATCAGTGTCTTTGGAATCGCTACGCACAACACAGTTGGCTAGTCAACACTGTCAGTCACCCCCCACTCCCATACATACATACATACATACATACATACAGCAAAATTAACTCTTATATCCTAAAAATATGTTTAATAACAATGGGTTGTAGACCTGCAGTGAAAGCTGCACAGACAAAATGCAAGAAAACCACAACCACAAGATAAAAACCCCGTGTAAATACTTACTGACGCTGTGATATTGAAGACCTTCAAAACCTTTTAAAAGTAGAAACGTGATGACTTCTTTTTTCTTCTTTACCTATTAGTTCTTTCTGCAAAAAAACAGAAACGTAGTATTTATTTATTTTGCTGTTTACTTTACCTCAACAAATTTGTCTAACCCATAACACAGGTCATAAAAAGTATATTTACCTGTATCACAGACACTGCTCAGTGGTAATGATGTGTCTAAAAACTGTTGAATCTTTTACAGAGTTTGGTTCCTTGGCGTGTGACGTCCCCTCCTTCACGTGTTCTATACACAGTCCAATCATACATGACCACAACCATTGTTTAACACTAACCTTGTTCTGCCTGCAAACACTAATGCTGAGCATCCTCACTGCTACACCACTACCTGCTTTAAGCTAATTTAACTCCCTCCACCTCCCCAGCTGCTTCATCTATTAGCATTTAAATATAAGTGAATTTTGAATGCTTCTTTTCAAATGTCTTCAATCAAATGTTGTGTATCTTAGGTTCTGCAGGCAGTGAAATGCTTTTTCCTTTTATTTTGGGCTAAATATGGTAGTGAGGACTAATGGTGACACTAAAGAGTGTGCAGTTTAATTCCTATCGCGCCATCTATGCTAAAATATCTGTTTTAAAAGTTGCTGCAGTTGATTGATGCTTCAATCAAATTACTTGTGTTACATTCTGCACACACAGGATGCATAACAGCCTTATCTCTAGTGACACTGCTGCCATCTTTTGGTAGAACACAGTTGGTTTTATAAATTAACAAATAAAAGGTGAAGTCACCAGGTTAAATCAACCAAGTATTTGTTGAGTAGTTCAGATTTTATTAGTCATGCTGGCAGCATGGCTCTATGCAAGGCAATGTCAGTCAGTCTCCCACTTTGGTCCAGACTGAAATATCTCATCAGCTATTTTATGAATTTCCTTGAAAGTTGATAGACATTCGTGGTGCCCAGAAGATGAATCCTGGTGACTTTGACTTTTGTGACTTACTTTTTCTATCTATATATTTTCTAATATATACTGACATTAATATTTAGCTCAAAGCACTGCTGTGCCAAAGTCTCACAGAGTTGCTAGCAAGGTTGTAGGCTCTTAGTTTTGTTTATTCTGGGGAAGCCTCGTTTCCAATGGACTTCAGATATTGTGGCCCCAATATAGCATATACATTAGAGCTGCCATACCCTGTAAATTTATGGTATCTAGCCACACAGATTTTGATCTGGTCTGCTGAGGTTTTGAGCCATCAGCCCGATACAAATACAATACAATGAATATCGCACAGACCCACAGACCAAGCTGTTAGACTCATTGTTACATTTCCGGTAACGCAGCCTGGCTCCTGTGAGGCCAACATACTGAAGTGAATAGAAGAGGATTCAGTCTGAGCATACAGAAATGCTGTAGTGACAAAATAATCTCAACTCAGGGTCCACTTACTAGCCTTTTGGGTGATTCCAACATAAGCAAATATAATGCTGAAGACTGTGAGATGTGGTGGAAAGCCCCGAAAAGAGGTCAAGGTCAAGAACGAACTTCCATGATCAAATAATGCTGTTGTTCCTGTTGTATGTGTAATAATGTTAATGCATACATGTATTAAATATTCTGTCTGTTCTGTAAGATAAGATATACTTTATTGTCCCCTTGGGCAAACATTTCTTGGGCTAAGCATCACAAACCATTAATCTCCAGATGTACTTAGCATGTTTATTTGTATAGGGACAAGTATGTAGCATAAACCAATGCCACGCACCACAACATTTATAGCCTAAGCTAATTTGCAATGCCGTCCGTAGATGGAAATTGATTCAAGAATTGATTATTTGGCCACTTGGAGGCAGCAAAAAGCAGGCTGTGAAAACAAAACTCAACTTAAAAAAGTTCATATGAGATCTAAAGTGAATACAGAGAATTCAGTTCACTTCAATTCAATTCAGTTTTATTTATATACCACCAAATTGTAACGAAGTTATCTCTGGGCACTTTTCATATAGAGCTGGTCTAGACCGTACTCTTTATAATATGATTTACAGAGACCCAACAATTCCCACCATGAGCAAGCACTAGGCGACAGTGGCAAGGAAAAACTCCCTTTTAACAGGCAGAAACCTCGAGCAGAACCAGGCTCTGGGTGGGCGGTCATCTGCCTCGACCGGTTGGGTTGAGAGAGAACGAGAGAGAGAGAGAGAGAACAGGAGGAAAGAGAACATACAGTAGTACAGTTCCACATAGAGTACATAAAGTAATGGTATTGATGTTAATATTAAAAAATAATACTAATATCAATATAATAATAGTAATACTAATAATAAGACCAATAACAATAACAGCAGCAGTGGGTGTTGAGCAGGAACATTGGGGGGCAGCAGGTGGCCTGCAACCATAGATCCAGACTCTACAGCTCCGGAGGAAGAAATACCTGAACAGCAACAGAAGGAGAGAGAGAGAGAGAGGAGAGAAAGGACACAACTACGGGAAAGGGTCAAGTTAGTAACATGCATTAATGGGAAAAAAGTATGTACAAATGGAGAGGGAGAGGAGGAGAGAGGAGCTCAGTGCATCACAGGAAGTATCCCGGCAGTCTAGGCCTATAGCAGAATATCTAAGGGGTGGCTCAGGGCTCACCTGATCCAGGATATTTCAACTGAAACAAAATTCATATTGCTAATGCCTTAAAATATACTAAAAGGTTGCAGACTCTACAGATCTATAAATTGCTAAAAGTGAATCTGGCCACTTGCAGGCAGCAAAAATCAGGCTATAAAAAAAAACAAACTCAAAGTTCACATGAGATCTAAAGTAGCTCTCAATAACATCACAAGTCTTCTACCAAAGCTCACAATGACATCTCAGAGAGAGATCCAACTCCCAGACAGGACACTGGAAAGCTCTGGTTTCGATCCTGCCAGTCTTGAACAGATGCCCGTGGGCAGTCTGTGCGCTGGCAGGACGTGAGCCACAAGGAGCACCTCGAGGCACTACCTCGCTCTGAGGCCAATCGTCCACAGCCTCAACCCGGGGTTTCACCCGGGCACCAGCTCTCCAGGTTTTCTCTGTGGGAGTGTGGATGTCAGACTGATAGCTCCCACAGCTCCTATTTACACACTCGCAGGTGCTAAATTAATAACGTCTTAATGATGTCAGTGATGGAACAAAATCGCCAACCAGTGACATCAAAAGACCTCGATTATTGAGTGAGAACTGGTGACATCGTCTGTGACGTCACCCCTTAGCCCAAACCAGTAAAGTGAAATAAAATGAAATAATCAAATAATCCTTGATATTTCAATTCAAACAATATCAATACTGCTAATGCCTTAAATTATACTAAAAGGTTGCAGAATCTACAGATCTATAACCTGCAAGAATTGATTCTTTGGCAACTTGCAGGCAGCAAAAATCAGGCTATGAAAAACCCTCAACTTATAAAGTTCACATGAGATCTAAAGTAGCTCTCAATAACATCACAAGTCTTCTACCAAAGCTCACAATGAGAGATCCAACTCCCACCGAGGACGCTGGAAAGCTCTGGTTTCGATCCTGCCAGTCTTGAACAGATGCCCGTGGGCAGTCTGTGCGCTGGCAGGACGTGAGCCACAAGGAGCACCACGAGGCACTACCTCGCTCTGAGGCCAATCGTCCACAGCCTCAACCCGGGGTTTCACCCGGGCACCAGCTCTCCAGGTTTTCTCTGTGGGAGTGTGGATGTCAGACTGATCCTGCTAAAAAGGTGCTAAATTAATAACGTCTTAATGATGTCATTGATGGAACAAAAAGCCTTAAACAGTGACATCAAAAGACCTCGATTATTAAGTGACCACTGGTGACATCGTCTGTGTTAACCCATTGTTACTAGTAAAATAAAGTGAAATAAAATCAAATAATCCATGATATCTCAATTCAAGCAATATTCACACTGCTAATGCCTTAAAATATACTAAAAGGTTGTAGACTCACCAGATCTATAACTTGCAAGAACTGATTATTTGTCCACTTGGAGGCAGAAAAAATCAGGCTGTAAAAACAAAACTCAACTTATAAAGTTCACATGAGATCTAAAGAGATAGTACTTGACAGAACTTGGCCAACACCCTCTACTAAGTAAAATTAAAAAGTGAGTCATCAAATTTCACACCTCTTATCTAACAACCCCCAGTCTTACCAGTACAAGGCCCAACAGTTGAACAAAGATAAGAGTCCTCTCTTTGTCAACTGGTCCTGAAGCTCTGCCACTCTACACCAGGGCTTCAGGACAGACACCAAACTATCTGGTCCAACCAAATCATCTAAAAAGAAAATTAAGGAAATTATATCAAACCTGCAAGAATTGATTCTTTGGCCACTTGGAGGCAGCAACCATCCGGCTGTAAAACAAAACTCAACTTATAAAGCTCATATGAGATCTAAAGTAGTTCTCACTAACATCACAGGCGTTAACAATGACAGTTCTATTGTGGCTCATTATGACATCACCAGAATTCTATTCTCTCATTTACATAACTAGTGTTCTACTGTAGCTTTAGATATATTCTACTATGTGACAGATGTTCAAATATTATTATTTTATGAGATTGTTGGAGGGCCCACTCTCTCTATGGGCCCCCCACCCCAGGGGCCACAGTGCACTGTTTATATTTACGCCCCTGTCCTCTGTGATTACTGAGATATTATATTCAGCTTTTGCTGCAATAGATAACAAAACAAAAACATAAACCAATGGGTTTTTATAACATTTCAGTTTACATTTTCATTCATTATTTTCTGTTCCTCTCCAAGCACAGACTTCTCATATATAAGCTGAAGGGAATGGTGTTCTTTCCTCCCTATAATCTTCAAATGGGTCTGCACCACCCGAATGAGTTTAGACTTAGAGTACCATGCCTGAATACCATACCTGATTAAACCCTCTTAAATTGACTGATAAAACAAAAACATAATTCTCTTGTCTAAACCGTATAAAGTCTAAGCCTTACAGTGCAGACAAGAGACTAACACCAATCAGCCATAACATTATGGCCACTGACAGGTGAAGAACATTGATTATCTCGTTCCAATGGCACCCGTCAGTGGGTGGGATATATTAGGCAGCAAGTGAACATTTTGTCCTCGAAGTTGTTGTGTTGGAAGCAGGAAAAATGGGCAA